>MU226050.1:2027508-2103368 GCA_018584345.1 Thuja plicata | reverse complement strand
AGTAGATGAAGGAAGGAGAGAAGTCCAATTTCAGATTGGAGATCTGGTCATGGTACATCTGAACAAAGCCAGATTACAGAAGGGGATACCTACTAAGTTACAAATGAGGAGAATAGGTCCCTGCAAACTTTTGGAAAAATATGGGCAGAATGCCTATAAAATTGATTTGCCTAACCATTTAGATATATCACCTGTTTTTAATGTGCAGGATTTGATTCCATACAAAGGACCAGTGCTCCCTGAGGACATTCAACAGAAGGAGATAGGACAAGATGTTCAAGACATCCAGATGAAGCCTAAGTCCAAGTTGCAGGCAGAGAAAATTCTGGATTCCAGGATTCAGAAGACAACCAGGCGTAGGGTATACAGAGAATACCTAGTAAAGTGGTTAGGGTTACCAGAGGCAGAAGCTACATGGTTGGACGAAGCAGAATGTAGAAGACATGGAATTGGTTCGGCATTGTTGCCGACCAGTTCAAGCTGAAACTTTTTTCTTCTCAGAGAGGGGGGGAGTATGGTGCAGAGCACCCTAGGGTTTAGCCCAAAACCCTAGCCCCAACATTTTGAACAAGTTTTGAAACAGTTCTTTCAATGAGAAAGTCATGTTTTGATTAGTCGCTCAGTCGCGCACCAGTAGAGAGCAGCCAAAAGAATGCATCGCACACTCGCGAGCTAGTTATGTTTTAAGTCTGATAGTGCGCAAGTGCGCGACGAGGTACTAGTCGCTTAGTCGCAGACGGCTAGTAGGAAAAATAGTGCGGGACAACGCGACGAGGAGCTCATTGCCTAGTCGCGAGTCAATTCGCAGTCAGAGAAAATGCATAGCGAGTGTACGATGGGTGTTCAATCACTCAGTTGCGAAGACAGACAGTTCAGTCTGGGTGTGCGAGTGAGTGACACCCAATGCATCGCCAAGTCGCCGGTGAATTGCTAAGTAATGAAAAAGCATGACGAGTGCGCGATGAGCAGTAATCGCTCAGTCGCCAGGCAAAGATTAGCTCAGGAAGAGAAGGTGCGAGTATGCGACATGAGCTAATCGCTCAGTCACGAAGAAAATGATAGTTTAGGTGATAGCGTGGCGAGTGCGTGACTTGAGCTCATCGCTCAGTCGCAGGGACATAGCCAGCTCGAGTAGAAACACAGTGAGTGCGCGACTGATCGTATCGCTCAGTCGCTGAGATAGGGCCAGCTCGTCAGAAAGAGTAATGAGTGCGTGACTGATCATATCGCTTAGTCGCCAATGAATTTCCAGCTCGTGTCAAAGTGCAGTGAGTGCACGACTAAGGTGCGTCGCACACTCGCAGAGCAAGGAGCAGTTAATGTAAAAGCACTGCGGGTGCGCGACATGAGCTCATCGCTCAGTCGCCAAGGAAAAGACAGAATGGGCAAATGCATTACAAGTGCGTGACTTGAGCTCGTCGCTCAGTCACGAGGTAAAAGACAAGTTATGTAAAGTCATAGTGAGAGCGCGATGAGTAGGTCATCGCTCAGTCGCAGAGAAAAATGTAAAGAAGGATTTTCATCCGCGACTACGTGATGAAGAAACAGAACAGTCAAATGGTCAAATAGACTGACGTGTCAGAAGGAGAAGACATTGAAAAGTCTTAACCGCCAAATAGAGAAGGAATGACACGAAGAAAAGAAAGGTGACCAGAGTGTCAACCATGAAAAGAACTTAAAGATAGTTTGCAGAGAGCATGAAGAACAAAGAATAGCTGGAAAGCTTAGCTCGACCGGTAACCACTAGGGTTACGAAATCAAGAAGAAGCTAGAGATAAGTAGAGAAGAAGAATCTGTGGAAAGGGTTCAGATAGATAGACAGTTTAGAGAAGATCAGAGTTAGTTAGTTGCAGAGACAGAGTAGACTAGCCAGGCATATTGTAATCTTCTGTGTTATAAATATAAAGAAGTTTGTCTGTACTTTACGTGTTCTTTTGGTCTGAGTAGCTTACTGTAAAGTGTTGTTTTGTTTCTATTAGATAAATATGGGTGCTTCTTGACTCTGCTAATCTGTTCCATGGATTGTGACAGTCAAGAAGCATCCACCATGTACATTATGATTGTTTTTGTATTTCTGTTAGTTGAGAAGCTAGTCAAGAGCTCAGACAAGTCCTAGGCGAGCCTATGGTCCGGTTAGAGACTTGTAGGAAAGATAGAGGAGTAAGAAGGTGCATGACTATAGTGATTCAGTCATGAAGAGTGAGAGACAGTGAGGAGTAAAACATTTCGGTGGGTAGGGAACCTAGGATAGAGGGAACAGAATAGTCCTTCTGATTAGGGTTTGAGAGTAGCCCTAAGAGACTCAAGAGTGAGTCTAGAGAATCCTGAAGTGAAGAGGATTCCAGGTGAGATTCCTAGAGTAGAGTGGGAATTTCAGAGAGTTAGGTGACCTCCCCATCATTGACGCTGGTGTGAGTGTTCTATGAAGATTAGTTGAAGAAAGTGTCAATGTGAAGTTGCTGTCAGGAAAAATCAGTCTAGGTAAAACGCAAATAACTTTCTCATTTCTAAACGAAATTGAGAAATTCAAAATGTTCCAAAAAGCTGGGAATGAGGAGCATGAAATGCCAGTAATAATTTTAAATAATTCATTGCAATAAATGAGCAGTTGCAGTCAGAAGGTGACGGGGTTCTATTGCAATATGCATGAGATACCATAAAAAGGAGGAATTCAAATCCGCAACCTTGTCAATAAGTAGTTGTGCAATGTATTTATTCAAATAGACTTGCAAAATATTTGAATATGGTCCACATTTTAAACAAAATCTGCACAAGTTTGAGATAAAAGAGGCTGCATATAAGCCAGGAAGAGGGCGAAAAACACAAACAAAACAATTCAAATGTTATTAACAGGCATATGACATAAGGAAAGTCTGCGCAATGCAGAGGTTACAGCCTGCACAATGTAGAAGATTGGAGGCTTCCAGCAAGTAAGGAAGTTGCAAAGCATGATGTAGTGGTAAAAGAGTTTGTACATGTTTCAAGTATCTGTGTTAGACCATAATGGAGGCCCTGCGCTATGAAATGAGGAGGGTGTGCCAAGTTAGCGTAGTCTATAAATTGAGAAGTTGCATAGCTTGGTAAAATGAGAGCATTTTTAAAAAATGAAATGGCTATAGCATTTGCATAGGGTTTATTATTAATGAAAAATTGTGTAAACCACTTCTAAAACCTTTTCCAGCATGCTACTTACGCAGACTTGCAAGGACAGATGTTATTTTTTTCAAATCAAATGCAATGGAAGATCAGGAAGGAGCCAGCGCAGTATATGTTGGAGGAGTTGCAATGAGTTCTGGAGGCTTGCCAAAGATATAAACAATGCAAATTCATTGCATTTTACCAAGAAAATTGCGTAGTAAATAAAGAATGGAAAATGTTATTATATGTTAAAACTGTCAAATGACATTTAAAAAAAAAAAATGTAAAGAAACTTGCACAGACATTAAAAGAGGAGAAACCTGTGCCATGAATGAAAGGATCAGTCAGCGCATGGAATTGATGAGTTAAAAATGTGAAAAACTTAAGATGCTATTATCCCACATTCCCTGAGCGGTGGTATTTTTCATGTTTATATAGTAAAGCGCTTCTAATATGAAATAAGAAAGAGCTAGGAGGCTCATTGGCACGCCCCTTGGCTGGAAGACTTCAGTGCGTGGCGAGCCCCATTTTTTGAATGAAAATGCATGAGAGACCTTTAAAACTTAAAAAACCATTATCCCACATTGCTCCAGAAATGAATTTCAATGATGTTTATAAGAAAGAACACTTGTAGTATGATATGAAGAACAAAGAGCAAGCTCTCTCCACGCGCGGCTAGATGATGCCTCAGGAAGCATTCCTGGATGAATGACGCCCAAATTTTGTAGATGTGCTGGAGGACACATGGCAGACACGTGGTGCCTAGTCACACACTCACGGGGGAGGAAGGAGACCGCAAAATTGACTTGTGACTGTGCCACAGAGCTCATCGCGCAGTCGCGCTAGTTAGAGGAGGTGCCCAAAAATGATGCGCAGATGAGCGACCGAGCCAGTCGCGCAATCACAGACCCAAATATGAGTGCATCATGCAGTCACGCAAGAAGATCGAGATGTCAAAATTGGCTTACAGGTGAGTGACCGAGCTCGTCACGCAGTTGCACAGATTTTAGTCACTCAGTCGCATAGCCCAAAATTCCTCATCGTGCACCCGTAGATGAAAATGAAAGTGTTGAAAAGGTCATGCAAGTTGGCAACTCAACTCACCGTGCACTCATGCAAGGTTTGAAAGGTAATAAAAAGGCGTTGTGACTGAGCAGTAATGGCCTAGTTGCGCACTTGCAGAGGCAAGATGGAGATAGTTAAGAACTAAAAAGTGATTTTCAGGACAAATCAGCGAGCACCACTTGTCAAATTCTGGTGCAATGTGAGCAAAAAAGAGTAAAATACACAGGGTTTTAAATTTTATCTTAATTCAATAGTTTGACTATTGAATGTTGTCAAATATTTCAAAATTATTCAGAAAATGTGCACGAAAAGACAAACTCTTTTTGATGATCTAGGGGGAAATTTGATCAAAAGTATTAGCTATTATATACCCTTGGAAACGTATATTTGAAGAGAGGAATCTGATTTTACAAACCATTTGAGGGCATAACAAATCAGATTTTGGCAATAACAAAAGGAAGTGGTTCCAGTTATTTTCTGAGAGAGAAGGACAGGTGTCGGTGACTAAATTTATTTTTTCCTTTTCTCCTATATCTGAGTTTCTTCTGAATTGTAACAGGTTGTTGAAATTTATGCTGCTGGGCAGCTTCCAGGCTTTTGAGTCTTAATTTTGGTGTTCATGGTATTGCAATGTACAGTTTCATATGATTTTTAAAGAAAATCAAAGGAAATCCCTGTTCAAAACTTGTCTGATGTCTTTGTATGTTTGTTTTGATTCTTGTATATTAACTTGTAAGGCATGTTAATATACTAGTTACAAGGTATCTGTGCATTTGAATATGAGTTTCTCTCAAGGAGAGTAATTCTTGTTTTCAAATTCTGAGAATTTGAAGTCTACATATGAATATGATGTCCAGGAATTGAAATGAGAAGAATGGCTTGCAAGGCATTTCATTCGGGTTTTTGAGTTTGGAGTTAGAAGTTTTCTGGGATTGCACATCCGTTTGACTCTATTTCCCAATAGATAAGGCACTGGTCTCTGGTTTTTCTTGTAGTATCTTCATCAATCAATTATTCAAATCATTTTCCCTTTCTTTTTAAAGAGCTATGAATGATTATTATATCAAGTGTGATGGGTAGGAATCCATCTCCTAATTCACTGAAAGAATTGAATCCAATAGGTACACCCGCCTGAGCCTTTGAGCTCGAAGTGTAGGAGGGTTTGTTTGGTCCTCGTTAATTATCCTTTTCTTTGACATGGTCAAGGAAAAATGCTAACAGAGCACATCCAAGCATCAAATCGAGTGTTTTATATATCTCTGATAGCTACTAGACTGATGCATTTCTACATCATTTAGTTATCCCAAGGAAGAGTTCCCACCCCAAGAATACCTCCAAGACACTGTTAGGTCTATTAAAAATTTGGCTTCAATTGAGTCCTCTAGGCATTTTTCTGAGTGTTTTAGATCTGTTTCTAATGTCCTATTTGTTCTTAGGCCCTAAAACCCTTGGTGTGTTTGAAAAAACCTAAGTCTTTGTGGTTCGTTATATTTTGAAGTTACCTTTTAATGGCCATCTAAGTCTTATTTATCCATGTGCATTTTCACTTTGTCTCTCAATCTCTAATCAATATCAAATATTTCTTTTAGTTTAGAGATCTAGTGTGGAAAGGATATTTCCTGATATCTTAATATTTATGGTTAAGTTCTAAGCATCTGGATATTTGGCAACAAGGTTAGACTTGAAATTTTGTGTTTTGGTACTAAATCTTGTGATGATATAGTTAAGTCTCATAAAATCTAGAGATCTAGCAAGGGTCATTGATGCTGATTTGATTGAAGGGCTAGCGTTGAATCTCATAATATAATATGGGTTAAGTGATGCATTCAAAGATTCATAGATAGCCTTTATCTCTGAATGTAGAGATGAAACTATGGTTAAAAATTTCATTCAATGATCATGAGATAATCCTTGTCACTGAATCTCAGAACATACCTGGGTTAGGAAAAGCCTTTTGAGATCACGCGCCAACTATTGATCAAGACCAAGATGTGTGGGTGGAACTGAATTGCTAGATAAGTCAAAGTTAAGAGAAAGGATTCAAGGATTATGATATATGATGCTGAGATGGTGACACCTGTGTTTGTGCTAGACAAGATCAATGGTTTTTGTTGAATCTCAGAATGAACCCTAGGTAAAGACAATTATTTGGCAACTTAGAGATAGGCCTTGTCTCTAAATCTTGTGATATAACAACAGTTAAGAAAAGTATTCATAAATTCAGTGTAGACCATAGATCATGTTTCAGATGTGTGGTTATCACTAAATCTTAGGATAAACCATAGGTTAGGTCAAGATCTAGCGATTTAGAGATAGAAAGGATTAAAATTTCTCTGGTCAAAGGCAGGTTAACAAGAGCTCTGACAGACTAGAGGAATATATACGGTGGGAGCTTTGCCTTGGTCAGAAAGATGCTAGTAAGATAACCATTAAGGCAATGTGCCTGCTCGACTCGTAGTTGTGTTGATGTCATCATCCTAGGTTTTTTAAAGAAGATTAAAGGTACCGTAAGTTCTTGTTGATCATGTGGATGGTGTAATGCCTTGATCTAAAATATGTAGGTTTTTAACCTTCAAGGAATTGTGATGTGCAGACATGTGTATTCGAGTGATCGCGACACTAGATATGGTCGAGGCTAATGTGCAGTTATGTTAAATTAGACCGTGTAGTCGGGATGATGCCTCAAAAGGGATGTTGTAGGTTGATTAATGTTTAAGGCATTGTGATGGAATGACATGTGGAAGATTAGATCTTGATTCCTTGGTATTTTAAATAGGATCTATGGCCATTTTTTAAAGACATAAAAGTTTCAAATCTGAGCCATTGATGTAGATTCTATGCCAAGAATAACTATTGCAACTAAAATTTGAAATTTTTTCCTAAAGGTTTCCATTGTTGGTAACATTTTTTCAGACTTGTAGGGGTGAGGATTGAGGTTCTCTTGTCCTTGATTTGACATTTATGGTGACATTTTATGGCTTAGGATGTTTCTATTTGCATTAATTCCATCATGGTGGTGGAATGGGCCTCTGGTCTGTGCGCTATTTATGGAAATTATTTTCTCATACCATGATTTTTCTTCCATTATGATCAATCATATCTTGTTTCATGGTGGATAATGCACCAAATCATATCTTTCCTTGATCTTATGAGAAAATATTAGCTAGTGAGAGGAAGGACTACATTAATTTTGTATAAGGACAACTATTAGATAACCCTCTCCTAGGATTTCCTCCTTCTACACAAGGCCTTCTTTTCTCTGTTGTAATTTTCCATAATTTTTGAGTCCTAGAGTGGCTTAAGTTTCTTTCAGTTCAAAGGATATAGTAGATGTATGTTAGAATGCCTTAAGATTAGATAGAGAGTTCTTTGATCTTTTTCATATTATTGAGTGGTAAGGTTTCTCAGTCATGTTGATGCAAAAATTTAAATTATCATACTTAATATAAGTATTTCTCATTTTCAGGTCTTTGCTTGGTGTTCACCTTATGAGTTTTAGATCTTCTGATTTATTGCATAGAATATCTCTATGTATATGTTTTATCCCTTAGTTTTTATCAAGGATCAAATTGAATATGCTTTAGATATAACATATATTGATCATTTGGTGTATCTAAAAAAGGATACTATAAGAAGTATGGTTCTGAGTTGCTTGTATTTATCGCTATGAGTATTTTCCAATAGGTTGGTTTCTATTATCGATATTTGCATTGAGATATTGCCCAGTAGATAAGGGACTGATCAAGAACTATTACATCCCTTCTTGATACATGTTTGATCTCGTTTGGCTATATTCTACAAATTTACATCAAAACCATTACTAAGTTCTTTCATATCCTATGGTGGTTATTTGTATGTCCTACATGGTAATTGAGAGTTAATGAATGTCTTGTTAGCATTTAGTACTTTTTTACCATCATCTGTTGTTATAATCCAAAGTGATAAGGAGTTGTAAAGAGTTAATTTTTGTCTATATTAGGTGTACCTACCTTGCTTTAACAAAGCCAAAAGTGTAGAAGGTAGTATTATCCCTATAGTTGGTCCACTTACCTTGTAGAGCTTTCATACTTGGAGATAACCACTCCTAACATCAGTCTCAAGGTATATTGGTAGCTTTCAAAGTGTAAACATTTTCAAGCACCAAACAAATGGAAACTCTACTAGGGAAATTACAGTATATTGTCATAAATGACTAGTAGGTTAACCATTGGAAGTATAGAGTTACCTTTCTATTATCCTTTGTCTTGTGAGATCCCTTATTGTAGTATTCATCTTGGTTAGTGTTGTCTTGTTCCAAATTATTTTGGGTGGTGACTCTAAAAACTCTTTGCAGTAGTGCTGAGAAAAAAGCAATATCTTTTACACACTTTCTCAATATGAGTATTAGAAATACCATATCTTGGGTGAGACAAAATCATTAAGACAAGTTGGAAGATGGATTTACAACTACCTCTAAAGTTGATTATCCAAGGAAAGGAAAGAAGAATAGGATGTCCCTCAAAGTGAGAGACAACAGGAGAACACTAGAATAGAAGAACAATTCCAACGTAGTCATGAAGGTAATGTATCGAAATATGAAGAGGTTGTTGATTTGGGAAAGGGTGTATATGAAGATTATCATTCTCCTAGTGAGAAGGAGGTTTCAAAATCTGATAATACTCTCCCAAATTATGATAGTATGGTTGAAGAAATTTCTGAATTGGACAGGAGAATCCATGAGAAGATTACTATCAGACAAAGAAGAGAAAAGGAAAAGGAAAATAAGGTCAGACAAGATAAGATTCTACTTGAAAAAAAGAAGAGGAATTTTTTTAACCTAAAAGAAATGAACTATGTTGAGGAGCCTGAGAGAGCCAAAGAGGAACCTATCATCCGACAAGTTCATGTTACTCCAGATCCTAAGAATAAAGGAAAGAAGAGGATGACATGAGTTCAAATAAATGAAACTATAATTCCCAAGGTTCCATTAGGTAAAATGTCTAAATTGGACACTGCTCTAGAGAGGACTATAATGGAAAAATAAATCATAGCTAAATAGCTTGAGAAGGCAAAATTTGAGGTTGCTACTTTGGAGATGAAGAAGAAAGTTTATTTTCTTAGACAAACTACTAGGCCTCCTCCTACTAGGACTAAGGCAGCTACAGCATCAAATGTCAGGGCATCTACTTCTCAAATTGACAATCATTTCCAAAGGAGATCAACTCATGCAGAATGGTAAAAATAATTTTGTCTCCTTGATATTCCTAGTTATCCAAATGTAGTCCCAAATGAGATTAGAGATAAGATTCCCAAGTTTGCTGGAAATAATGCTATTACTTGTGAAGAGTATCTAATAAAGTTTATTTATATGATTTATGACAATGATATTGTACATGATGATGTATTGATGAATCTCTTTGTTCACTCTCTAATTGAGGATGTTAGGGATTGGTTTAGAGACTTACCTTATGGTTTTGTGGGGTCTATGGATGAACTAAAAGATTTCTTTAAGGAGCTAAGGAGCAATATGGTGATAAGACAAATGAGGGATTCATGTTGAATGAATTCAATAATATCAAGAAGAATCAAAATGAGGATGTTGAATTCAATATAGGATTTCAAAGAGGTATACATAAAAAATTTCAAGTTATGAGGCTTTATGATAAGGTTTGTCTTGCCACTTATCTAAATGCCTTTGATTCTAAAATGGGATACCTCCTTAGAGATAAGAATCCTAGAAATATTAGAGAGACTTGTAAGATAGTTGTGAACATTGAGAGTAATAGGAGAGCACCAGGGAATTTGGGTAGAAGAGAGGATTGGAAACCTACTAGAAAAGGATCAGATAGGCCTTCTAATGTTAAGCATGAAGATGAGGTTAATATGAAGCAGGTTCTAAGTGCCATAAAAGATTTCATGGCTAGAGAAAAAATAATGTTAGGGCTCCAAATAGTGATAGCAGGCCATTCATAAACAACATTAATAGGAATCCAAGAATGAAAGATTATCTATATACTACCTACCGAAAGGATGGGAAGCCTATTCTCCCACAAAGGAAGGAAAATCCTAATGATAGTGTTAGAAACACTGAGAGGGGGGGGGGGGTGAATCAGTTTTTGTTACTTTATCATTATTTCAGAAATTTGAAACTTAAAAAAAAAAAAATAACAATTGAAGCATAACACAATAAACCATAACACAAGATCTGATGACAGGGAAACCTTGATCAGAGGAAGACCCCGGTGGGAAGTAGTACCCACAAATGATTGTACTTGTCTAATGAACCTGTTAGAGTTCCTTTTCCTTGTTAGGAGAAGTCTTTAAAATGCAAGTACAATGACCCTGTTAGGAGTCTTTAAAATAAAATTGTTAAAGGTGGTTGGCTCACTGCCAGATCTTGCTACTCAATAAGATGAAGGCTACAACCTTCAGGTAATAGATATATACTATATCAAAAGATGAACTGCTATAATGACACTGTTGTCTGATCAGTTTCATTTATGTGCAAATGCTTGGATCTCTTTAAGACATCTACTTCATACTAATTTCCTTATATTTTTCTTCTAAATATCTTCTCTATTTCTTTTTCATCAATACACTTAATACAAAAGTGCATGTCTAGTATATGTACATGCCTGAATAGACATGACTAAAAAAAAGACCTTAGTTGGACCAAAAACAATATAAAAAATGCTTCCAAACAAATTTTCTTAAGCATGTTTACATGAATGTTTAAGAAATAATTTCAAACTTATTACAATAGGTGCATAGCCTTTACAAAACAAAATATTATATGCTAATCCAAAATCAGAGGTCAACTCCATACTCTATTTTCTACACTGTTAGTGGCACTTAATCTTTATGTAACTTCTCTGTACTATCATTCTGTACCATGCATGTATAGGGTAACCAAAAAAACATATCATAAAGCTTAGGTATGAATGCGCATAGTCTTACTTGATTGTACGTATGTGCATTGGTGCTTTGATCAACCGAATAACTCTATACTATTCTATTTTCTATACTTAGTCAATTTCTCTCTTCAAAGTTTACTGTCAAAATTTCATATGACTTTGTTGCCATAATGAAAACAAAAAATAAGTCATATACACCCTGAGTGTCAACTTTCCAACAATCTCCCCCTTTTTCATTAATGGCAACAAAGGAATGTGGCCAAGTTGCTGAAACTTTGAATTAACAACAAAAAACTTTATATCATAGCTTTTGCTATATAACATACTCCTTATATACATACATTACTCCCCCTTTGACATTAATGACAAAGGTGTCAAAAAAATTTAAGCCTCTAGGTACTTACTCCAAGTACACATCTGGATACGCAATCTGAAGAGTCTTGATCTCTTGCTGCCAGAATACTTTCAATGCATCAATAGTCTGAAGATGGGTGCATAATGCATATGTAAGCTTCTCCATCTTTGTCAGATCCATGCAGGGGCCTTGATCATATGTGAAAATGGTTTCATCTATTTGTTTGATGTTCTCATTCGAAACAGCTAAGGAGGGCCCAAGTGTATTTCTTAGTTGGGTCTGCCTGATACTTATCTTATTGATCCCCATCTTAGCTTTTTCAATCTTGTCTATATGCCCTTGATATATATTATTGCAGATATTGATGTCTTTGGATGATGTTTCAATTGATTTCTTTATGTTATAAACCAAGATATCTGCCTCCTTAATCTTCTTGTTGTGATCAGAAGTGAATTTGCGTATGCAATTTGCTATTACTTTCCTGCCTTTTGATGCTAACCCTTTAAGGATTGTCTGACAAATCCAAAATGAATTGAGATCTAAAGAGAATTTCTTTACCAATTCATCCATTCTTTCCTTTTTTTACTTTTCCTCTGTAGTTATAGTAGTTGAGTCTACTAAAATTGTGAAGTGTGCTTTGAAGCTTGTTAAGATGTTGCCGACATCATCAACTGACTAAATTTTAGCCACTTTCTTATCTTCTTGCACTAAGTCATTCAAAATGTCCACTGACTCTAGAAAGAGAGGGTTTCTCAAAAATTGTTTCTCTTTGGCTTTATCCATGGATAATACACTAATCTTGATCAAATCTTCTTCTCCCCATGCATCTAGGCTTCTTGACTCAGGGGTTAAACTTGACAACAATGATGTTGATGGTTTAATAGATGGAGTGAATATAGCATTTTGACTAGTATCCATACATTCACTTTTCACTAGGATCTCCATAATGGGTGGTTCATTAGATTGATTTTCTTCCTCATTATTCAAATCTGTTGAATATTTAGGAGGAGCTTTATTTGTCATAAGGAAGTATTATCAGTGCATACCTTCTCTATTTCTTCAGTGCTGACAAATGCTTTTTCAAATTTGTTCATGTCATTATTTGAGGCTATCATGGATATCTTAACATCATTGATCACAATGGTTTCATCTGAATCATTGGTTGTATTAGGTGATTAAAATTTGGGTGCTAAATCTTGTGGACCTATCATAGGCACATTAAGAATCTTTGGTTCTTTGTCATGTTTGGGAGGTACTAGAGTCACTATAGCTATAGGTGCAATTGATGGATACATGTTTCTATCAAAAAATACTTTCTCAAATGCTTTATGAGTCTCTTCACCAACCAGTTCATACTCTTTTTTCATAATATGAAGATTTCTTGTTTTGGTTATGAGATGAGGTTTTACCAAATCTAACAGTATTTCTTTCTCATCATGTGAGAAAACAGGGAGAAGAATGTCTAATTTTTCTTCTCTAATCCTTATATCTTCCTCTATTGCTTATCTATCAATAGGTCTAGTATGTTCCATACTTTTTCTGGTATGATTCTCTTGAGTTCCAATACTGACCTTTTAAACTTCATCATATGAGAGATAATCATAGAATGAATTTTTGATTTATCTATCTCTTGGTACTTGTCATAGATATTTTTAATAGAGTCTAGTCTTCCTTCATTAATAATTTTGTTCCTTAAGATTGTCAAACTAGGTTTGAATCCTACCTCAGGAGGGGCTTGAGTTTTCTTTACTTTTCTCCTTGTTGTCATTGAGGATGGCTGACCTGTGGGAACTTGCTTCCTTCTTCTGGTCAACTTTCTTGGTACTGATGGTGGAGAGGATTCTAGATCAATGGTGGTAGAAGGAGAAGATGTACCTTCATTAGATTTCTTCCTTTTCTTCTCGGGGATATCATCAAGTTTTTCAATTTTCACTTCTGCAGGAGTTTGTTTAAGCTCTCTTTCAATTTTAGCTTCCCTAGCTTTGTCTAGGTCTTCTTGTGTTACCCCATGAACTTTTAGGATATTAGATGTATTCCTTGATGCCTTTCTTTTATTATCTGCACTGTTTAAGATAGAATCTACTTGATTTTTCTTCTCTCTGTATGTGCCCCATCTTGGCTTATTTGGATCTCTGGGCGCAGACAAAAGAACTTGTGCATATCCTTCCAATACATATTCTTCAAATTCATAACCAAGTGGATGAATCCATTTAGTTCTTGGCTCAACTACTTCCATGCAAGTACAATAATTTTCCACCATGAAGCATATGGTGTCCTTGTATTTATCAACTATATTTTATGATATTTTGAACCTCTTCTGCATCTTGATCTTGAATGTTTTGATCTCTATGTCCATAGAATCCTTTACACTACTTTCTGATGTAGCCTTCAGTGAAATTTGGGACATAGTAGGTTTATTCCTATTGAGGTAAAGATTATAAACTTTACCAACAATGTGAAGGTATAGATAGATAATGAAAAATCCAAATTTGAATATTTTTCACTTGTCATGCTTGATAGCTCTAATGTTCTCAATCAGTTGTGTGTGCAATATCTCACAAAGATTATACAGAGTGTTATCTTTTTCCATCCTTATTTCTGCAAGAACAGTAGCTGTGGACACACTATTTAGTCTACTTGCATGTTGAAACTTATAACCAAGTATCATGGTGAGGAATTTTATTTCTTCTTCCATAATGGGTTCAATAGTCATCCCACACCTATCACTTCTAGATTAGCATGTTTGTTCAACATGTTTCTTTACATCTTTACCAATGGGAAGAACTGGTCCAACCTTAGGGAGTCTATTCATTTTGTGAATAAGATCAGTAGTAATGAGGAAAAGAACTTCACCAATCTAATATAGATCATCATGTATCCTACTAGGGAGAATTTTAACCCATTCTAGTTCATAGAACTCATGCGCGTTTGAATACTCAAAGATA
Source organism: Thuja plicata (assembly GCA_018584345.1). Taxonomy (NCBI): domain Eukaryota; kingdom Viridiplantae; phylum Streptophyta; class Pinopsida; order Cupressales; family Cupressaceae; genus Thuja; species Thuja plicata. Next base: position 2,088,972 of record MU226050.1, on the reverse strand, counting down.
GGGTTATCAGTGAGATGCGCACATTCATCCTTGAATGAATAATTTGGTTTCATAATTGATGTCATAAGAGTTGCTATGATTTTATCCCTAATAGTTTCCTTCTTACAATAGATGTATTCGCGAATGTCCTCTACATGTATGACTCCTAGCAGAGTCTTGGAAAGTTCTCCTTCTACATCATCTAGTATAGACTTGAATGGATGCTTTTTAAACACATATCTCTTCTTCTCAAAGATGTCAAACACTATAGGAGTTTACATTATTTAGTTTTTACTTTCTTAAGTAAGGTTTCCAGATATTTTGAAACGATGAATCTGCTAGGGTTTTGTTTCAACTTTGATTTTCCTTGCTAAAAAACCAACAGTTATTTGTTGATGCTTTGATGCTGAAATCTCCTATGCTCTTTGAATGATCAATCTCAAATGCAAAATTTAAGAAGAGATATATCTTTACTAACTTATATAAATGTTACTACATTTAATGCTTGTTTTCATAATGCAGTTTACATTAAGAATTTCAATCTTAGCTTCTATCCAAGTTCAAGCTATGCATCTAAACATACTTCCTTGATTCATCACCAAATACATGAATCCATAGGCGCATACTCAGAGGTGAGTATACCGGCCACGCAGGGGTTCAGAGCTAGAATAGCTCCCCCTAAGACCATGAGGGTCATCTAACCAGAAGTGGAAGGTGTGTCCACTATGGATGCATCTACTACCTTGTTCTCATCATTATCTTTCTTTACTTCAACCTATATTTTACCTGAAAATTCTATAGATTTTGTAAACTTTACTTCTCCAGATTCTTCAATTAATGATTCTTTAGGTTTTTCTTGTTTTTGAGTTCTTGACCTGCAAAACCTTCAGATATGTCCTTATTTGTTGCATGAGTGACAAATTATTGGAGGTCAATTGAAATTGTTTATCATGTTGCACTACTTGGTTGTGTGTCAATTATAATTTAATATCTCACATGTAATATTCTGATAGTTTCATTGAGGTTGGTTTCTCTAAGTGTATTGAGTCATATTTCTTTGATTCTGTTGTGACTGATTTCTTTGACTTGTTTTTCAATGTATAGCCCTGTGACCAAATTTATTATAGGAGTAACAATATCCATTGAAAGTTCTTACCTCTTTAGAATCTCTTTCCAAGTGTCCATGCTTTTTACAAGCATAACAAGTTTGGTTAACTAGCTTGTGTTCATTTTTCGGAGGTTCTAAATTACTGTCTGCAAGATTCTCACTTTTCTTTGCTTCTGTAGATTCTTCTTGTGCTTTCTTTCTTTCTTTCTTTCTTTCTTTCTTTCTTTCTTTCTTTCTTTCTTTCTTTCTTTATTTCTTTCTTTCATTTCATTGATTTAAATTTCAGCTACATTGTATCGAACACCAGTAGTATCACTTTTTAGCTTTTGTCCATAAAGTTGAGATTGAATTAGATCAGAACTTGTGTGTAATTTCTCAATTTTCTCTTTTTCTTCTGTTAATTCATATTCAATATTTTTCTTGATGTTTTCCAACTCTAAGATCTTTATATCTGCTTGCATAAGTTCATCATCTAATTGTTTACTTTTTTTGGTTTTCTCTTCAATAGATGTTAGGATATTTGTAAGTTTCTTTATTCAGATCTTCAATCTTATCTTTTAAAGACATGTTCTCTTCATTCAGCTTTTTGATTATTTTTCCCAAATCATTTGTAGAGCAATCTTTCAGATATTTCCTTAATTTTTTGATAAGAATTTGGGAGCCATAAAATTTTAGTTTAAGTTCTTCATTTTATTTTTTCAGATCTATCAAGATCATCAAGGGATTCTTCAAGATTCTTTTTCAGATGTTCCTCTACTGTTGAATCCATGATCTCCTCAAGTGGTTAAACTTTCTTTCAAAGGACTAGAGCGCTGATACCAATTGTTAGAAACACTAGGGGGGGGGGGTGAATCAGTGTTTGTTACTTTATCTTTATTTCAGAAATTTGAAACTTAACTCAAATAAATAATAATTTAATCATAACACAATAACTCATAACACAATATATGATAATGGGGAAACCTTGATTAGAGTAAAATTCAGGTGGGAATTAGTACCCACAAATGATTGTACTAGTCTAATGAACTTGTTACAATTCATTTGCCCTGTTAGGAGAAGTATTTACAATATAGTAACCCTGTTAAAGGTGTTTGGCTCACTACTAGAGGTCACTGCTCAATAAGATGAAGGCTACAACCTTCAGGTAATAGATATATACTATATCAAAAGATGAACTGCTATAATGACACTATTGTGTGATCAATTTTATTTATGTGTAGGTGCTTAGATCTCTTCAAGAGTTATACGTCAAACTGATTTCCTTATATTTTTGTTCTCAATATCTTCTCTGCTTCTTTTTCATTAACACACTTAATACAAAAGTGAATGTCTAGTATATATACATGTCTGAATAAACATGACTAAAAACAAGACCTTAGTCATCCCAAAAACAATATACATAATGCTTCCAAACAAATTGTCTTAAGCATGTTTACATGAATATTTAAGATATAATTACAAACTTATAACAATAGGTGCATAGACTTTACAAAACAACATATTATACACTAATCCAAAATCTGAGGTTGGCTCCATACTCTATTTTTTGAACTGTTAGTGGCACTTAATCTTCCCATAACTTATTCATATTTTCATTCCATACCATGCGGGTATAGGGTAAACACAAAAATATATCATAGAGATTAGGTATGAATGCACACAGTTTGATCTGATTATATGCATGTGCCCTGGTGCTCTGAATAACTCTGTACTATTCTATTTTCTATACTTAGTCAATTTTGCTCGTCAATGTTTACTGTCAAAACTTCATATGACTTTGTTGCCATAATGAAAACACAAAATAAGTCATATACATCCTAAGTGTCAACTTGCAAATAGATAGGACTCCTAATTATTTGCAAAGAAACTCTGTCAATATGTTTGATGATGTTTCATGGTGTACAACTTGTCGATCCCCACACAATCCTAATTATTGTGCTATTTCATTGAATATATCTGATAATAAAGCACAACAAGAAATGGAAAAGGAGGATGGATTGTATGATGAAAGTGGTTGTGTAATTACTTGTTCGCACTTTAGGGGTGAAGAAGAATCTTATAATGAAAAGGAAATCCAAGATTTGGTTTCATCTGATGAAGAGGAATAAAAGATTGATGACATAAGGGGTAATGTTACAAGGGGTAAGGAGCCTTTTATAGTAAGAAGACCTTTAGATGAAGCTATTGCACAAATTACTTTAGAAATGGTTACTCATGTAAAGAGTAACTATAATTTGAGAAATAGGATAGTTGGTAGTGTAGATGGCAAACCAGCTGGTATTTTTATTAAAGAAACAAGGGAAGACTCTAAGAAAACACAAGGAAAAAAAATTTAAGTGTGTCAAAAGAATAAAAGTTAGAAAAGAGGATAATCCTAGTAGTCAAAATGTTGTCCACAAGGTAGGAAAAAAATTTCCAGAGATAAATGTTTCCTCTTTCCAAAAGGATAAAAAAAGAATTGAGCCAAGCTTGGCCACTCAAGTTGATGATGGAAATGTTGTCACTTTGAGATAAGACATCTTTGACATAAAATAAACCCCTATAGACATGGGGAAATTTGTGTCACAAATCAATGTCAATGTTCCAATGTTGGAAATCATGAGGATTAAGGAGCATAAATAAAATACTTTGACATGGGTGAATATAATTTATTCTGCAAGGATTCTGAAGCAAGAAAAGATTGAGAAAATGAGAAATATAAAGGATAAATATGACTACAAGGGGAAAGAATCAGAAGAGATTGTTTTTAAAATCCCCAAGGTTTTATTTAATAGAAATTATGTGAACACTCCTTTGGGAATTGTGGATCCTTTTTTCTTAACTCTAGTCATAATTGGTAAGAGGCTCAAAAATTGCATGATAGATTCAGGAGCATCAAGCATTGTCATGCCTGCAGAAATAATAAAGTCAATGGGACTGTAGGTTGATTCTCTTCATAGAAGATGTTAGAAAATGGAATCTAGAGAGGTTCCTATCATAGGTACTATTAAGGCTCTACCCTATAGACTAGCTGCATGTCTATAGAAAATGATAACGGTGAGTGTCTTTGTGGTTGATATTCCTCCCAAGTATGGAATGATATTATGAAGAAAGTGGACTACATCAATGGGAGGAAGTATTAAGTGTGACCTATCCTTTGCAACTTTTAATATTTCTCATTAAAATGTTAAGGTATCTAGGGAGACTAGAACTCCTCACATGATTGAGGAAAGTGAGGATGATAACATGAATTGTTTCTTAGACACTGATATTAGATGTATTCAAGTGCAAAATGGGAAGATTGAAGGGGAGGATCAACATATGTTATTATCTGAGGAAAATAATAGCGTAGAAGACAAAAATGACTTATGCACTATGTACTTTGATGGTGCAAGCTCAAAAGAAGAAAATGGTGCATGATTTTTGTTGATAGCTCCAGTGGTAAAATCCTCAAATTCTCATTTACCTTGTTGTTCATATGTACTAATAATATTGCAGAGTACGAGGCTTTACTAGTTGGATTAAGGTTGGTCTCAAGACGTAATATAAGAAATATCAGAGTGATTGGAAACTCTAAATTAGTGATTTCTCAAATAAGATCTAAATATGCTTCAAAGAATTAGAGATTAAAGAAGTATAGAAATATTGTTTGGGATGAAGTTAAAAACATAGAAGTCATAAAAAAATGGAAGACTTACTCACCAATATTTCTTTGAGGCCAGAGGACATTACTTTTCAAGGAATCTCTAAAATAGATAGTCAATCTAGGCCTTCCATTGCAGACAATGTTGAAAGCTGGCAGGTCTTTGAGTATGATTTAGATATTTTGAGATTGTTATATTGTGAATACAAATTTGGGAATAAAGAGATGGATTTCAGTGGGTATGTAGATACTTTGGATGGTAAAGATACTATTTTTAGTAATGATTTCTTGCAGCTAAAATCAAACAAGGTTCCGAAGGGATTGGTTGTACTTGAGAGGACTTTTGATAATAAGGACAAGCCTTATCTCACAAGGACTATGAACAAGCCTAAGGATCTACATGAAGTGAATTTAGGGATAGTTGAAGCTCCCAAGAAGGTATATTGGTAAGAAACAGTATTCTAAAATTAGAGAGTTGTTAGTTGATCCTCTTAAAAAATGTAGAGATGTATTTTCTTGGTCTTATGATGACTTAAAGGCATACAGATAAGACCTCTTCCAACATGAGATTCCTTTAAAGGAAGGAACAAAGCCTTTTAGATAGAAGTTAAGACCTGTCAATCCCACCCTGGCACCCAAGATGTGGGAAGAATTGAAAAAGATGAGGGATGATGGAATAATAAAGCCTATTAGACATTCGACATGGGTATCAAATTTGGTACCAGTAAGAAAAAAAATGGTGACATCAAACTTTGTGTAGATTTCATAAATCTCAAAATTAATTTATTGAAGGATAATTATGGATTGTCTAATATGGAAGCTATGCTAAAAAAAGTTACTGGAACTAAATTGATCTCTATATTGGATGGATTTTTAGAATATAATCAGGTCATGGTCAAGGAATTAGAACAATTCAAGACTGCATTGACCATGCCTTGGAGAACCTATGTATATGTTAGAATGCCTTTTGTCCTAAAAAATGCTGGGAAAATTTTTAGAGAGCCATGGATGTGGCATTTGCAGATTTCATAAATGCATTTCTAGAAGTATACCAAGATGATCTTACTACCTAATCAACAAATCAGGATCAACATTATGGTCATCTTGAGAGGATTTTTGTGAGAGCATTAGGATATGGAGTTTCTTTTAACCCAAAGAAGTGTGTATTAGGAATCACAGAGGGAAATATTTTTGGACATATTGTATCTAAGGATGGATTTTGGACATATTGTATCTAAGGATGGAGTTAGGATTGATCCTGAAAGGGTTAATGCAATTGATAATATCCCTTAGCCCAAGAATGTCAAAGGCATTGAATCTTTCTTTGGAGAGGTAAAATTGTTAAGAAGATTCGTTACAATCTTTGTAGGAACCAGTGTTCCAATTTCAAGAATTATGAAGAAAGGAGCTAAGGTAGAATGGAATCAAGAAGCATGTAATGCTTTTTTCTATATTAAGAAGGCAATAAAAGATGCCCCTATTCTAACAATACCTGATTATGGTAAGTCTTTGAAAATATTCTTCTTTGCATCATAGAATATTGTTGTTGTAGTATTGTTACAAATTACAAAAGAATTCAGAGGGCTTTGAGCATCCCATCTCCTTTTTCAGTAAGTCTTTACATGAAAAACCAAACCTATGCTTTGGTCAAAGTTTTCAAATCTTTTAGTTGTTATTTGGTAGGAGCAACTATAATTGCTTATGTGCCTAGTGCTATAGTGAAGGACATTTTGATCCAACAAGAGGTTTCTGGGAGGAGGTGTAGAAGGATAAACATGATCCAAGAATTTAACATTGATATTTATATCACAAAATTGGTCAGAGACCTAGGACTTGCAAAACTTATGGCTTGGAGCAATTTAGATTCTAACCATATAGATGTGTTAGAGGCAAAACAAAGGCCTTATATCTATGATATGGATTGTTGTGAATGGTATAAGGATATTATGGGATAATTGTAGAAAATGATATTACCTCCTGAAATGGATGAAAATAGAAGGAGAAAATTTAAGTTGCATGTTGTTAAGTATGCAATAATTATAGGTCAACTATGGTGGAGGATGAATGAAGGAGTATTGCTCAAATGTATATATTATGAAATATCTAAGAATTTGTTGGAACAAATGCATAATGGTGCATCTAGAGGCCATTACATGGCTAAGACCAGTGCACACAAGATTATAAGATGTAATTTTTGGTGGCCTACTACTTTCAAGGAAGCCCACAATTATGTTAAGAGGTGTGATGCTTGCCAAAGAATTGCAGGTAAGCTTATGTTTGGTGGGAATTTTCCTTTGAATCTCGTTGCAGTTGAGGAACCTTTTTAGCAATGAGGAATGGATTTCATTAGGGAGATTCCTAACAAGTCTAGTGGGGATCATTCATGGATCTTAGTAGTAACTATCTAGTTTACCAAGGGAGTTGAATAAATTCCCACTAAAAGAGCTACTAGTAAGGTTGTGATTGATTTCATGTTGCAGAATGTCTTAACTAGATTTGGATGTCCAAAGACTATGGTGGTAGAAAATGCAATGTATTTTAGATAAGAAGAATTTAATTCTTTCTGCCAACAATATGGGATCCAAGTTTCTTACTCTTCCCCATATCATCCACAAGGGAATGGTCAGGCTAAATCCAGTAATAAAAGGTCTAATTAAAATATTGAAAATAGTGTTAGATAAGAACAAGAATGCCTGGGATTCAAAGTTTCAGAAAGAACTATGGACTGATATGGTAACAATGAAGAAGTCCATTAGTTGTGCAACTTTTGATTTGGTATATGGTATTCAGGCTAGGTTGCCTCAAAACAAATTGTTGCAGATGTACAAATTTGTCCATGAATATGATGAATAAATAGATGATGATATGAGGATCAAAATGGATGATTTGATACAAGTAGATGAATCAAGGAGGGATGCACATGACAATAATGTTAATATGCAATTGCAATGTAAGGATTTTTTTGACAAAAGAACCACTATCAAAGGTTTTGAAACTGATGATTTGGTCCCCAGTCAAAGCCACTATTAGGTCTGTTAAATATTTGGCTTCAATGACATCCTCCTAGCATTTTTTTGAGTGTTTTAGGCCTGGTTCTAATGTCCTATTTCTTCCTAGGCCCTCTAACCCTTGGTGTGTTTGATAAACCCTAAGTCTTTGTGGCCTGTTATATTTTAAAGTTACCTTTTCATGGCCACTTAAGTCTTACTTCTCCATGTGCCTTTTTGCCTTGTCTCTTAATCTTTGATTGGGATTGAATATTCCTTTTATTTTTGAGATATGGCATGTCAAGGCTATATCCTGATCTCTTAATGTTGGAAGTTAATTTCTTAGCATTTGGAGATCTGGTGACAAGGTTAGAATTGACATTTTGTGTTTTTGCACTAAATCTCCTGATAATGTAGTTAAGTATCAAAAAATCTAGAGATCTGATGAGGTTCATTGATCCTAATATAATCGGAAGGCTAACGTTGAATCTCATAATCCAAGATGGGTTAAGTCATGCATTCTGAGATTTAGAGATAGCCTATATCTCTGAATTTTGATATCAAACCATTGTTAAGACTTTCATTCACTGACCATGAGATAAGCCTTGTTGTTGAATCTCAGAATAGACCAGGGGCTAGGAAAAGCCTTTTGAGATCACGCACCAACCATTGATCAAGACTCAAATGTGCAGTTAGCGTTGAACTCTTAGATAAGTCAAAGTCAAGAAAAAGGATTCAGCGATTAATAGATATGAGGCTAAGATGGTGACACATGTGTTCGTGTTAAACAGAATCAATGGTTTTCATTGAATCTTAGAATGAACCTAGGATATGGATAAGTATTTGATGACTTAGAGATAGGCCTTGTCTTTGAATCTCATGATCTAGCTATAGTTAATAAAAGTGTTTGAGGATTCAGTGTGGACCGTTGATCATGTTTGAGATGTGTGGGTGTCACTGAATCTCAAGATAAACAATGGGTAAGGTCAAGAATCTAGCAATTTAGAGATATAAAGGATTGAAAGTTCTCTTGTCAAAGGTAGTTTAATGAAGAGTTCTGAAAGATTAGAGGAAGATCTATGATGTGCTCTTTGTCTTGGTTAGAAAGATGCTAGTAATATAACCATTAAGGAAATGTGCCTGCTCGACATGTAGTTGTGCTGATGTCATGGTCCTGGGTTTTTCAAAGAAGATTAAAGGTACCCTAAGTCCTTGTTGATCATGTGGATAGCATAATTCCTTGATCTAAAAGATGCAAGTTTTTAACCATCAAGGCATTGCGATTTGCGGACACATGTCTTCTAGTGATTGTGGGGCCAGAGATGGGTGAGGCTAATGTGTAGTTATATTAAAATGGATCATGTACTTTGCATAATGCCTCAAAAGTGAAGTTGTGGGTTGATTAATATTTTAGGCATTACGACAGTGCGACACATGGAAAATAAGATCTTAACTCCTGGGTAACTTAAAGAGGATCTACAACCATTTTTTAAAGATAGAGAAGTTTTAATTCTAAGCCACTGGTGGGGATTTTGTAGTAGGAATAGCCAACATAGATAAATTTTGAAAATCGGTCCTAAGGGTTTCCATTCTTGGTAACATTTTTTTCAGACTTGCAAGGGTGAGGATCGAGGTTCTTTTCCTTGATTCAACATTTATCATGTCATTTTATGGCTCAGGATGTTTATATTTGTGTTAACTGCAGCATGGTGGTGGAATGGGCCTCTGTTCTATATGCTATTTTTGGAAATTCTTTGCCCATACTATGATTTCTCTTCCATTATGATTGATCATATATTGCATCTTGGTGGATGATGCAGCAAATCAGATCTTTTCTTGATCTTTCGACAAAAGATAAGCCTTCGAGAGGAAGAATTGCAATAATTTAATAGAAGGACATCTATCAGATAACCCTATCCTAGGGTTTCCTCCTTCTACATGAGGTGTTCTTTTATTTATTGGGTTCCTAAATTTGTGAGTCCCAGAGTGGCTTTAGTTTCTTTTGGTTCGAACGATATAATAGATGTATGTTAGACTATATTAAGATTAGATAGAAATTTCTTTGATCTTTTGGATTTTATTGAGTGGTGTAGTTTCTCAGTCACGTTGATGCAAAAATATGACTCATCATACTTAATATAAGAATTTCTTAGTTTCAGGTCTCTCCTTGGTATTCACCTTATGAGTTTTGGATCTTTTGATTCATTACATAGAATTTCTCTATGTATGTGTTTTATTCTTTTGTTTTGATCTAGGATCAAATTGAATATGCTTTGGATATAACATAGATTCATTTGGTGTATCTACATAAGGATACTATAAGAAGTGTATGGTTTGAGTTGCTTGTATTTATGGATATGAGTCTTTTCCAATAGGTTGGTTTCTATTATTGGTATTTGCATTGATATATTTCCAAATGGATAAGGCACTGATCAAGAACTAGTACATCCCTTGTTGATATTGTAAAGGATAAAAATGGATTGATGTAAGAAATATGTAGGATATAAAAATGTAATGTATATAGATGTATATAGAAATGTAAGATAAATAATGTGTAATGTGTTGTGAGATGTGAGATGTGTGGGGAAGATAACATGTTTCTTTTAACCTAAAATACACAAAGGAAGGATCCAAATTGATTAACCCCAAAGAAAGGATCAATGCATAAATGAATCAATCAATTTGAAATGAAAATAAAGAGGAAGACCTTAGATTTTGTTGTATAGAAGAGAGTGTGTGATAGATTTAGGAAAATTAAAAACATTAATTGAAATGAATAGAAGAAAATAACTAACCTTGAAATTCTACAAATCTGAAGAATACTATTTTCCGGTAGCTACACTGAGTTTCAGGAAAATTTTGAACCAACCCTAGAACAGAAACACAGAGATGAACAAAACCCAGAAATCTTTTTCCGATCTGGCTTAGTTCTAAATTTGACCCAAAAGTCAATGTCACCTTTGACCCAAAATTTCTAATTCCAACCCAGAATTTTTGATTCTAACCTTGAGAAAAATGTTGATTCAGACCTAGAATTTCTTATTCCAACCTACATAGCAACAAAAAACTTGTTTCTAGATCCTCATATTTTGTGAAAAAGGCCATCCAAATCTGTTTTTCAATTCACTATTCCAAACCTCTCCCTGCAAGAAAAAAGTTTTGTTTGTTGGGGGAGGGGTTTCCCTTAGTCAAATCTTGATCTAGGAACTAACCTAGAAATCTATAATTTAAATAGAGAATGATAGAAAGTAGTAGAAGTAGATCTAATAATGAAGCTATTATATTCAATAGACATGCAATTGTATTTCAAATGTAAATAAGTATGTAAATATAAAAGCATGAACTCAATATTATAAATCATAAACCTGCATGATTATATGCTTGGAATCAAACTAGAAGAGATAATTAATGAATCTTGAGGATGCATAAAGGATCTGGAATGAAGACCACACCACCATGATGGATAGATCTTGGGCTTGAATGATTCAATCTTAAATGCTTGAACCAAATCCATTCAAAGGCTCAAAATACTTGAATCCTTGATATTCAATGGAGAACATGAATGCTTGAGTGGAATACTTGAAAACCTTGATTGAACTTTGAATGCTTGAGGACATGTAGATAACTTTCATGCTTAGATTTCACTTAGTTGATGGTTAGAGAAAATGAGAAGAGAAAGCTTCCTTATATATGAATCTAGGGAACAATCTTCTAGAGAAGCCTACAAAGGAGAATTAAATTCCCATTAGACCTATATCTCTAGAAGAGGACCTATATTAAATATAATTTAAGAGTCATCATCTTGGAACCCAAAATAGCTAACCCAAAAGTGGGAAATGAACTTTTTATGACCCCCAATAGCTGACAAAATTTCAAACTAGAAAGGGCGACCTGGATAAAAATTGAGGTCAACTATGACCTAGGGAGTCAAAACCCCTGGGAAATGTGCCAGATGGGATAGATAATGTCAGGATAGGACCAATCAAGGACATAAATAGGCACAAAAGTAGGAGAGGATGCAGAAATCAGGAGACAATATGATGATGGTCAAAAACACCCCCTAAGGAGGGCTAAACATTCTTAACATGGAAGTGCTTCCATTTTAAGATGATACATTAATCCCCCACTTTAGCGGGAGTATGGAAATCAAACATACTCATGTTAAAGTTAGAAGAAAGACTCTGGTGGATCACAACAAGGTATAACATCACTTAGTCAAGGACCTAAGCCCCTAGAACAAGGATTCTAACTCAACATACATGCACAAAGATATGAAAGAAAATAGAAATTAATCATAGAAATCATACATGACTACATAACCAAGACAAGAGCAACACTATAGATAACATAGCTTCATGATATAATCCTACAAGCATGAAAGTGAAAGAGAGGAAAGAGAAAGTGATTACCTTTCCTAGTAAGATGCCCATGTTACCATGAATCACCAAGGAGGGAGAGATCAATAGGTTCACCCATGAACTATTCTTTATAATTGTAATGTGTCTTCTGATGGATTTTGGAATATTCATAGATCCACTTTCTTGTATCACTAGGGAATATAAAATTCATGTCTTTTAAGGATTTAGAAACTTACGTGTGTTACCTTCCAAGATATAGCATATTAGAAAATGCATATCTCTTTAGGATTTAGAAACTTATGTGTGTTACCTTTCAAATATTTTTAAAAAATAAAAATAAAAATGCGTGTCTCTTCAGGATTTAGAAACTTATGTGTGTTACCTTTCGAGGATTTAGCATGTTGGAAAATGCGTATCTCTTTAGGATTTTGAAACTTATGTGCATTACCTTCCATGGATGTAGAATGTTGTAAAATTTAAACTATAGTATAAGGGAGAACTATATATTCCCCCCTCCTTATCGTGAATACCTACTAGCCATGATAAGGAAGAGAAAGAGGATACTTACTTCACAAGGTAAGGAGATATCCTATTAGAAACAACATACACTATATCCTTAGCAAAGAGTATTGAACCTTACTTCTAAGAGCATAGACAATTGTAAAAAGGATATGTAAAATATGGAAAAATAATCCTCAAAGAGGAAGATATCTTATCAGAAAGAACCTCACCATAGAGGAGTGCTTAGGATAAAATGTCATCTTCCAAAGAAAAGTCGAGGGACCAAAGATTCGATCATCAAGCCCCCTGCGATCAAGAGGAAGAGGAATCTCGGAATGAAGGAAACCATCTCTAACCCGAAGCAAGAGAAAGAGTTTATAAAGAACATAATTTGCAAAATAAAGAAGATGTGATGACCTAGGACAATCATCTCTCATATAAGAGGGTATCCATATCCCAAAACATAAATATTTATAAGGAAATAATGTTGTAGAATAAACAAATGCCACTAAGATAATGAAATTAGATCCTTAGATAAAGGAAGAAGGAAAATAACTTTCCCCAAAGGAATGAAAGCAAGGGATATATCAATTATATCAAGAGATACCTTTACAAAACAAATCTCCTAAAAAAGGATATCATGAATAATTATGAGCAAAGGAAGTATGTACCATAATAGAAAATTATAGGGATATAATATAGAAAAAAAACTGATTAAAATCAAAACAAAATACATGATAAGAACAAAATGGATCCTAGAAGATTTGAAGGAAAATACCTCTTGCCCCCAGTTAATAGACAAGAGGAGAAAAATGATTTAATTTATAGAAGAATGAGGGGAATGTGCTATATAAAAATTATGAAGAAATTGTATACTACACGTCAATGAGATATAATTCCTAAAGAATCTCTTTCTCTAACATATAGTTTGAAATGCACACAATCAGAAACTAAATGTGTATTACTATAATGAAAAGGACATTTGTATTTAGAGAGAGGATTTTTTGGCATAGGTTTAAAGATTTATTTCTTAGAATTCATTAAATGGACATACACTTTCTTATCCACATCTTGAAGAGTATCAGGTTGATCTAAGCAAGGTGATGGAAGAATAACATGAAGAGGAGGATGATAGTTAAGATCAACTACCTTGATTTGAGAAGGCAGGAAACCTATACCACACATATCTTGTTTAGGGGATAAATGAATCAATTTTCTAGTGCCATGTTCATTAACATCAAGCCCTAAACCCTTATAGCCTTGTTTATCCACCATAGTGTATCTGGTAGTGTACATATCTTGCAAAGGTTCTACAGGAGGTGACTGTTTATGGTGGTCATGAGAAAATGTTGTGTATGGTGGAATGATAGGTTTACAAGAGGTTTATTTGTTTTTCCCTTTAATATAATCATGGATCGGATAAGAAGGGGAAGGTAAATGAAAGAATTATTGCACATCTGCATCATGAACCCTAGTTTGAGCCCCATCATAAGTGTGGGAAGAACTAGGCATAGAAGATGGAGAAATAGGAGTAGGAATATTAGGAATTGGATTCAGAAGGATAGGATGATGATTAGGAGTATTAGGAACTAGATTAGGAATGATAGGATTAGGATTATGAATATTAGTAAATGGGGTATCATCTACCCAATTCTTCACATAATACAAAAGAGCAATAAGTCCACTACACAAATCTTTCATGAAAGTTTTGAAAGTGGGAAGACTGGTATTAGTTAATCTCATAATATCATGAGCAAGTGAAGCATGAAGAGTAACAAAAATGATGAAATGGATGGTGCTTTCATAAACATCATAAGTACTATAAAGGGATGCTAAAAGAAGAATAATGAGGAAAATAACCATACATCAAAGTATCTTAAAGATTCTCATAATGAAGAGAATGCAAGAAATGTTTTTTGTATTTTTATGAATATGTAGAATTTTTTATTTTTGTTTTTGTATTTTAAAATGCAAGAGCATAAAAGAAAACTAATTTAGTATGTATGCAAAAGCTATTCTCTAAGGAAAAGATGCAAATAATCTAACACCAAAAAAAAAGAGTTGTCTATCCCGGCTTCACCAAAATATAAAGGATAAAAATGGATTGATGTAAGAAATGTGTAAGATATAAAAATCTAAATGTACATAGATGTATATAGAAATGTAAGATAAATAATGTGTAATGTGTTGTGAGATGTGTGGGGAAGATAAGATGTTCTTCTAACCTCAAATACACAAAGGAAGGATCCAAATCGATTAACCCCAAAGGAAGGATCAATTCATAAATGAATCAATCAATTGGAAATGAGAATAAAGAGGAAGACCTTAGATTCCATTTTATAGAAGAGATTGTGTGATAAATTTAGGAATATTAAAAACTTTAATTAAAATGAATAGAAGAAAAGCAGTAGCCTTGAAATTCTATAGATTTGAAGAATGTTGTTTTTGGGTTCTTTCATAGACTTTCTTGAAAACTTTCAATAGGAGGTGGGATAGAAACACAGAGATGAACAAAACCTAGAAATATTTTTCCAATTTGGCTTAGTTCTAATTTTGACCCAAAAGTCAATGTCACCTTTGACCTATAATTTCTGATTCTGACCCAAAATTTCTGATTTTGACCTTGACCAAAATGTCGATTCTAACCCAGAAATGAATGTTGATTCTGACCCAGAATTTCCTATTCCAGCCTGCATAGTGTGACAAAAAATATGTTTCCAGATCGTGATAGTTTGCCGAAAAGGGTATCTGAATCTACACTCCAATTCACTATTCCGAACTTGTCCCTACAAGAAATATGGTTTGTTTTTTTGTTTGTTTGTTTTTGGGGGTGGAGGAGGGGTTTGCCTTAGTAAAACCCTAATTTAGGAATTAACCTTGAAATCAATAATTGATATAGAGAATGCTAGCAAGTAGTAGAAGTAGATCTAATAATGAAGCTATGATAGTCTATAGATATGCAATTGTATTTCAAATGTAAACAAGTATGTAAATATGAAAGCTTGGACTCAATATTAGAAACCATAAACCTCCATGATTGTATGCTTAGAATCCACCTTGAAGGGAGAATGAATGAATCTTGAGGATGCACAAAGGATCTTGAATGAATATCACACCACCATGATGGATAGACCTAGGGCTTGAATGATTGAATCTTGAATGCTTGAACCAAATCCCTTCAAAGGCTTGAATGCTTGAATCCTTGATCTTCAATGGAAAAACTAAAGGCTTGAGAGGAATACTTGAAAACCTTGATTGAACTTTGAAATCTTGAGGACATGTAGATAACTTTTGTGCTTAGATTTAACTTAGTTTATTTTTAGAGAAAATGAGAGGAGAAGGCTTCCTTATATATGAATCTAGGACACAATCTTCTAGAGAAGCCTACATAGGAGAATTAAATTCCCATTGGACCTCTATCCCTAGAAGAGGACCTATATTAAATATAATTTAAGAGACATCACTTTGGAACCCAAAATAGTCAACCTAAAAGCAAGAAATAAACTTTTAATGACCCTCGACAACCGACAAAATTTCAAACTAGAAAGGGGACCTAGGTCAAAATTGAGGTAGACCTTAACTGGTGTAGGAACACCCTTAAGGTATACTAGAATATTTTAACCATTTTGGCTTGTAGGTTGGTTTCTCCAACCATTCATAAATAAGGATTAAGTATAAAGTCCCTAGTGTGTCTTTGAGTTATGGTTTAGGTTTGGAAAGATTAGGGTTGTGTTGTTTGAGTCTAGATTGATTCTGGGAGTCTAAGGCCTTGAAGTCAACTCAAAAGTCAAAGAGTTGACCAAAGTCCCAAATTGGGAAGATTTTTAATATTTTTTTTGGTAACCATTTGAGGTCAATTGGTAAAGTTTAGAACCAATTAGGACACTCAATATGTGAAAATGGCAATATTGACAAAAGTTGTCAAAGTTGTCATGACAACATATCCTAGATTTTGGGATTCAGACATTAAGGTGCCCAAAGCCCAACCAAATGGTCCAAAAATATGGGATAGGAGTATATAAGATTAATCCAACCCTAATTTGTTAGTTATCTTTCATTTTGTATGAACTGATCACAAGGAAGGATCAATTTACAGTGTAAATTTGTGACAAATTCATCATCCGTCTCTTTAATGGATTGAATGGACTGAATGAAGGATTGGATAGTGTTTTAGATGTAATTTCCAAGCTTTTTGTGGAGTTATTTTGGTGTTTTATCCTTTCTGGTTAATCTTTGTTAATTTATTTGTGTTTTGTAAGTGCACTGGCCAGTTTTGGTCCAGTCATATAAAAGATAGGTTTTCTTGGAGTTCCTATGGTTCAACTCCATGACCACTTGGAAGACATCATAGCCTTGTATATAATATAAAGATATGGTTTTTCAAGTGTGTGTGTGCAGGGGAAGTCCAAGAAAAACCAGGCCCTAGGCAAGTGGTGGGCATTCTCGCTAGGGTAATTGGATACAATAGTAGCAATGATGATTGTAGAGTGATTGGTATGAGCCAATCAAGAGTGGGAAAGTAAGGAGGCATGTGGTTCAGAACTTCTAGTGGAGGGAGAATTCCAAATGAGTCGAATTGATCAGAGAAATAAGACCATGTTACGAAACCAGTCTACATGTCTCCAAAACCCTTATTTTTAGGGGTTTCATAGAAATATACTATATAGATACCATTAGGATCTCAGACCTAGTAAATCTTCAAGGGGAGGAAAAACCCACAAATAATATCCAATTCTTTTTGGGGGTATTTTAGGGTTTGTGGGAGCAAGAAGACATTTTTAGTGTTTTGGAGGGCTAATAGGTCTAAAAAGGCTACAAGGCCAAAGAGCTTGATTTTTGGGTCTCGGTTGGAAAATGGTTAAAGGATCTAGAAAATTGGATCCATAGGAGTGTGGTTTGACCTGAGGAAATTAGAAAAGCCTAACCTTAGTAAGTTGACACCATTGGAGTGATATGAGGCTTGTGAATCCATGCTTGCAAGAAAGCTAAGGAGGAGAGTAAGGAGTTGAGTTTGAAATTGATGGGAAGTTTCTAGTGAGTTAGAGGATTAGGAAAGAATCCTCTAGTTAGAGTAGAGAGAAAGAGACCCTAAGGAAGACCCAATGAGGTTCTTGGAGAGAGAAAGAGGCTCTAGGAGAGGAACCTCCTCATCAAATTGGTATCAGAGCCATTGAAAGGCTTGGGTGATTGAACTGGTGTATATTAGATTGGAGTGAGTCAATAGGTGAGTCTAGCATGGTGACCAATGTAGAGGTGGCCAAAGATTTGTTAGAGAAAAAAATCAAGAATAGGCTTCTTGAAGAGGCAATGGAGGAAATGAAGATCAAAATGGCAGAGGTTGCAGAGATAGCCAGAAAACTGAGAGAAGAAGTGCGTGGAGGGTTAGATAAAGGTAAATCTCCACTAGAAGAGGAAGTAGAACTAGAGCCTGATTCTCTTCTAAAGGAGGAACCATTTGTTGGCAAGTTGACTCCCAGGGAGTATATGGCTTATTTTTTGTTGTCATTATGGCAACAAAATCATATGAAGTTTTGATAGTAAACTATGAAATGAAAATCGACTAAGTGTATAAGACAGAACATAACAGTGACTTGCAGTCGATCAGGGCATCAGTGCACATGCATACGACCACATCATGATATGCATATTCAGACTTAAGCACTATGGTATGTTATTATTCTTACCCTATACACACATGGTACATAATGTCAGTACAGACAAGTTACATAAAGAACAAGTACACTAGCAGTTCAGAATACAGAGCATGAAGCCGACTTCATGATTTTGATTAGCGTATAATATTTTTTTATGTAAAGGCTACGAACCTATTGTAATAAGTTTTTAATCATGTTTTAAACATTGTTGTAAACACACTTAAGACAATTTTTTTGGAAGCATTATGTATTATGTTTTTGGGCCGACTAAGGTCTTGTTTGTAGTCGCGTCTATTCAGGCATAAAGATATATATATGCAATGTAAAGATATAGTGTAAAAGTCATCAAAATAGTCAGAGAAGATGTATAGAAGAGAAATATGAATATATCAGTATGAGATAGAGCCCTTAAAGAAGTTAAGAGTATAAGCACATAAATAGAACTAATCAGACATTTGTGTCACATACAACAGTTCACTTTTGGAAATAGTGCATATCTATTCTCAAGAGGTTGTAGCCTTCTTTCTCTTTGAGTTGTGAGCTATTGGACAGTGAGTCCTCACCCCTAATAGGTTTATTTGTAAAATAATCCTAATAAGGTCAGACCCTTAACCAAGTCATTGTACTCGCATTGTAAAGACTACTTTTAACAGGGCAAAGGAACTTTAACAAGTTCATTATACTAGTACAATATTTGTGGGTACTAATTCACACTAGGGATTTCCTCTAATCAAGGTTTCCCTGTAATCATATCAAGTTTTATGAGTTCTTGTGTTAAGATTCATTGGATGTATATTTTATTTATGTTTAAGTTTTTGAATTTGAATAATTAGGTAAACACTTATTCACCCCCCCCCCTCTCAGTGTTTGCAACAATTGGTATCAGAGCCTAGTCCTTAGAGAGAAAATTTTAACCACTTGAGGATATCATGGATTCAACAGAAGTCAAACATATGAAAAAGAATCTTGAGGCAGCCCTTGAAGATCTAGATAGATCTGAGAAAGAAAATGAAGAACTTAAACTAAAATTTGATGGTTCACAAATGCTTATCAGGAAACTAAGGAAAGAACTAAAATATTTCTCCACAAATGATTTGAAACTGAATGAAGAGAACATGTCTCTGAAATATAAGATAGAAGAATTGAATGATCACTTAACTGATAGCTTAACAAATATTGAAGAGAAGAACAAAGAAAAAAAATAGTTGGATGAAGAACTCATGCAAGCCAATATGAAAATATTGGATTTGGAAAATATCAAGAACAAAATCTAATCTGAATTATCAGGAGAAAAAGACAAGATTGATAAACTACATAGATGCTCTGATCTGAGTCAATCACAGCTCTATGCACAAAAGCTAAAAGGTGACACAACTGGTATAGGATATAGTTTAGCTCAAATTGAGATCAACTCATTACAAGAAAGAAAGAAAGAAAGCTCTAATAAAATCTTCAGAAGAAAAGGAAACTAAAAATCATGAAGAGACTAAAGCAGAATCACCAAAAGATAAGCATGAGGTAGTCAACCATACTTGTTATGCCTATAACAAGCATCGACACATGGCAAGAGATTGTAAGAATGTAAGACCCTTCAATGGTTACTGTTACTCCTGTGATAAATTTTTTCATAGGGCTATTCATTGCAGAAAAAATCAAAGAAATCAGCCACAACTAAACCAAAGGAATCAAACTCAATTCAATCAGAGAAATCAACCTCAACAAAACTTGCAGAACATTACATGTCAGATATGTAACTACAATGGAAACACAACCAAGAAATGCAGCATGATGAATAACAACACCAAACCTCCTATCATTTGTCACTCATGTTGAAAAGTTGGACATCTCTTAAGGTTTTGGAGATCAAGAACAAAAGCACAAGAGAATCCCAAGAAGTCTTTGTTTGAAGAATCAGGAGAAGTCAAGTTTGTGGAAGCCAATGCCAACTCAAATAAAATATGGGTTGAAGTAAAGAAGGATAATGAAGAGAACAAGGTAGCAGATGCATCCTTAGTGGATGCACCTTCTACTTTTGAATAGTTGACCCTCGTGGTCTTAGGGGGAGCTATTCTAGCTCTGAACCCCTGCATGGCTAGTATACTCACCTCTAAGTATGTGCCTATGGATTCATGCATGTAATCAGGAATTAAGGTTGTATGAATTCATGCATTACCTTTACTTCATTCAAAACAAAGTTTGAAATTCTCTATGTAAACCACTTTACGACAATGAGCATTAAATGCAATTGATCTTTATATAAATTAGCAAAAGATCTTAAAAACCTCACTTTACATTTGAGATTGAAGCATTCAGAAAGTAGATAGGCATCGAGCATCAAAGCACTACAGCTTGAAGGATTAGTTGGTTTGTGAATGAATTATGTTTGGAATGGAACCCTAGCAGTCGCATCATTTCAAAATTGTCTTGAAATCCTATTTAACCTAATTGTAAGTAAGTATGGAAACCATTTTTGTATTCGACATTGCTGAGAGGAAAAGATTTTTTTTTAAGAAGCATCGATTCAAGTCCATACTGGATGATGTTGAAGAAGCATTCTCTAGGACTCCTCTAGGAGTCATACATGTAGAAGACATCTATGTATATTTTTATTGCAAGAAGGAAATAGTTGGAGACAATAGCATTGCATCTCTCATGGGTTCTATGATGAAACTAGATTATACATTCAAGGATGAATACACGCATCTGACTGATAACCCTATCTTTGAGTATTCCAATGTGCATGAGTTCTATGAGCCAGAATGGGTAAAGCTATTACTGAGAAGGATACATGATGAGCTATACTAGATAGGTAAGGTCCCTATTTGCATCATTGTAGATCTAATTCATGAGATGACTGGACTTCCAAAGACTGGACCAGTTCTTCCAACTAGTAAAGATGTTAAGAAACAATTTGAGTAGGCATGCTTATCCAAGTGTGATAGTTGCGGCATGACAGTTGATCCCATCAAGGAAGATGACATAAAGCTAGATACCATGATACTAGGTTATAAATTCTAGCACACAAGTAGACTAA
The DNA here is from genome assembly GCA_018584345.1 of Thuja plicata. Taxonomy (NCBI): domain Eukaryota; kingdom Viridiplantae; phylum Streptophyta; class Pinopsida; order Cupressales; family Cupressaceae; genus Thuja; species Thuja plicata. The sequence continues at coordinate 2,067,729 of MU226050.1, read as the reverse complement.
ATAGTGTATCTACAGCTACTATCTTAGCATCAATAAAAATGTTGAATGATAATACTCAGTACAACCTATGTGAGATATTGTACACTCAATTGATTGACAACATCTGAGCTATTAAGAATGACAAGAGAAAGATATTTGGGTTTGGGTCACTGATCATATATCTTTACTTCCACATAGTAGGAAAGGTTGCAAATCTCTACCTAGACAAAAGCAAACCCACTATGTCACAGATTTCACTAAAAGCCACATCAAAGAGTAGTGTGAAGGATTCTATGGACATGGACATAAAGACATTTAGAATCAAGATGTAGAAGAGGTTTAGGATACCTGAGAAAATAGTTGAGAAGTACAAAGAAACCATATGCTTTATGGTGGAGACTGATTATACTTGCATGCAAGCAATTGAGCCTAGGACAAAATGGATTCACCCTCTTGGTTATGAAGTTGAAGAACATGTTTTGGAAGGTTATGCACAAGTCCTCTTATCTGTACCCAAGGATCCCAATGAACCTAGATGGGGTACTTATAGAGAAAAGACAAATTAAGTTGATTCTATTTTATGCAGTGCTTAGAACAAAAGGAAGGCATCTAGGATTACCTCAAATATCCTAAAAGTTCATGGTGTTACACAAGAAGATATTGACAGAGCTAGAGAAGCTAAGATAGCCAAAGAACTTGAGAAAATTCCCACAGAAGTAAAAATAGAAAAGACTGATGATATTAAAAAGAAAAAGAAGAAGAAATCAAATGAAGATACTTTTGCGCCATCAACCACCATTGATCTGGATGCATCTCCACCTTAAGTACCTAGCAAGAAGTCTAGAGGAAGGAAGCAAGCACCTACCAATCATCCATCCTCAAGAACTACAAGGAGCAAGGTAAAGAAAATAGAAGCTCCTCCTGAGGTAGGTTTTAGACCTAGTCTTAATGTCTTAAGGAACATAATTTTCAATGAAGGAAGTCTAGAGTCTCTCAAGAATGTATATGACAAATATCAAGAGATAGACAAATCAGATATTCATTCTATGATCATCTCTCACATTATTAAGTTCAAAAGGATTGTATTGGAACTCAAGAATTTCATACCAGACAAGGTATGGAAGATACTTGATATGTTAAAGAGCCAAGCAATTGAAGAGGATGTGAGGATAAGAGAAGAAACATTGGATAGTATTCTCCCAGTGTGCTCGCATGATGAGAAAGTTATTTTGTTGGATTTAATAAAACCGCACCTAAGAACCAAAATAAGAATTATTCATATCATGAAGGAGTATGATTTGGTCGGTGAAGAGACTCATAAAGAATTTGCACAAGTATTTCTGGATAGACATATGTATCCATCAATGATGCCTATAGCTAAGGAAAATCCAGTTCCTCCTAAATAGGTTGTAGAACCAGTAATTTAGAAAGTACCCAAGAAAGGTCCACAGGTTTCAGCACCCTCAATCTCAATAGCCTCTGATACAACAAAAGATTCAGGGGATACTATAGTGATTGATGATATCAAGATATCTATGACTGCTTCTGATAATGATATGGATAGAGTTGAAAAAGCATTTGTAAACTTGGAAGAGACTGAGAAGGCATGCACTGATGATAGATCTTTACAAGAAGATAAAGTTCCCTCTATAGATTCAACAGACTTGAACAAAGAGGAAGATAATCAAAACAATGAGACACCAATCATGGAGATCCCAGTTAAAAGTGAATGCATGAATACCATAATCACACCATCCATTCAACCATCTACCTCATTGTTGTCAAGTTTAACTCCTAAATCAGCTAGTCTGGATGCTTGGGGAGAAGAAGGCCTGATTAAGATCAATGTCCTAGGTAGGGAAAAAGCAAAAGAGAAACATGTTATGAGAAACCCTCTCTTCTTGGAATCAATAAACATCCTAAATGAACTAGTACCTATAGGCAAGAAAGTAGCAAAAATTCAGCCAGTTAATGATGTAGATAGTATAGTAACAAGCTTCAAAGCACATTTTACAAGCTTAGTAGACTCAGCTACTAGAATTGTAGAAGATGAGTACAAAAAGGAAAGGCTGAATGAACTAGTAAAGAATTTTTCCTTAGATTTAAAGTCATTGAAGATTGGTCAGTATATGTTGAAAGAGTTTGTAGCTAAAGGCAGAAATGTAATAGTCAACTGCATGGATAGGGTGAAACTCACCTCTGAACATATCTGATGACATTAATTTTTCCATTAGTACACTTAGTGAAAAAAATTGACAGAGATCATCAGTACAAGAATTACTGGCAGGCTAAAAGCATTATCGGGAAGCAGCAAGCATACCCGATAAAAAAAAAAGGTCAAGAGAAAATGCTAAGTATGAAATTCACCAACAAACACTGACAAAGTGAACAGGACATCACCAACAGGTCAATAGCATAATGTGAAGATCATCACCGATGATACAGTTTTGAGAAAAAAACCAGCAAAGCATAGAAAAAGCATACCTGATGAAAATTTCAAGAAAGGAACACCAACGGCAAAGAAAACCGATCGTCAGAACCGACAGTCAGTTAGAGAACCCGCAAAAAGTTGATCTGAGTTTTACATGTCAGATAAAGAATTGTAGTTCTATTTATAAAGTTTTAATTTGTTTTAAATCATTACTTGAGGGTCAAGAAAGGTTTATTTAAATGTTTTAAAGTATCCTAACAGATCTAAAACATATCTAACTAAAGATCAAGGTCAAGTTGTAAACCTTGGATCTAGAGTTAACTTGCAAAATCATGAATCAAGAATTGAACTAAAATCTAGTATAAATATATGTTCAATCAATTGTGAATTATGAATTCATTAATGTTGATATCCACAAAGAGCATCTAAGGAGCAGAAATCAAAATTCATGCAAAGTTCGTAAATAGATCACATCAATTATCAAGAACACACAGAGGCTACCGATGTGTAGACAAAGGTATTATTCAATCATGGAAAGATGATTACTCATACATAGAAATCTTTCTTGGATCTGTTATCAGCAAGTGGAGATTGCATACATCATCAGATCAAATACTTATGTAGTTGCATTCAAACAAGTGCATCACATCTAAAGTCCTTTTGTAGAAGGTGGAATTAACCGTTCTTTACAAATCTCTTAATAGAGTGCACACTTAACAGTGTTGCTAAAGCTTCAAACAAAGTAGATCTTAATAGGTCTCCACTATAATACTCCTAATAGGGTAGGTCATTAGAAGTGACCAATTGTATGCCTTAACCAGCCCCTTCTTATCTGCAAATAGTGAAGTCTTGTGGGTAACAATCCCCACCACAGTTTTTACTTCCTAATAGGAGTTTTCTGTGATATCATATCTTGTGTCATGTGTTATCTATTTTCATGAATGTTTTTGTATGATTTCATATACATAAAGAAAGATGAATAGTTAGATAAGATAATTTACAAACTGATGACTAAGCATTAATGGGCTAACCAATAAAAAATTTTAGAGGTACTGATTCACCCCTCCCATCTCAGTACATCATTCCAATATAATTCCAACAATTGGTATCAGAGCTAAGTCTCTTTCTTAAAAATCTTAAATACTTAAGAGAAAAGATTAGAGCAATGAAAAAGTACATAATGGACATGACTATTGAGAATGAGCAACTACAGATGCAGATAAATTATGAGCAGTACAAAGAGGCAAGAATCAAGTTAAGAAAACTTCTTGATGAGAGAAATATTATGGCAACCAGGCTGAATGAGAAAGACTACAAAGAATTAGAAATACAAGATTACTTTGATACAAGAAAATCATCAATGAGCAAAGCTTCAGATGCATCAGTAGAAGAAATAACAAGTCTACAAGAGGTCAATCTACATCTGACAGATCAAATCAAGATGCTACAAAATCGGTCAAGAAACTAAAATGGTGAAAATGATTGATGTTATGAATGATGCAAGAAAAGATGAAAATGAAAGAACACTAGCCATTGATGATAGGAGTAAAATAACAGAGAAGCTACAACAGAAAGAATCAGAGATTCAAAGACTAACTGATCACCACCATGAGGTTACCAACTAGATTATTCTTTTGAGTCAAAAAGAAAATAGACTAAATATAGAACTCCTTGAAAGAATACAGATCATCGGTGAGCTAAGAGAAGAGAACAAAAAATTGAAGCATGAAATCAAAGTCCAGATTCAACACAATGAATTGATCAAAAGGGCTAAAGATAGAAACAAAAGGATGGATGATTTTCTTGATGGACAGAAAAGAGTCAACAACTACACAGGATTAGGGTACAATGTGAATGGTGAATCTTCTAATCAAACATATCAAAGGAATGCTTTCACAACCCCAAGATCCAAGAAGCTTCCATGCAATCACTGTGGAAAACCAGGCTACACCTCAAACATTTTCAGAAGCAAAATGAAAGGTATTTCTCAAGCACAATCTACTTTCATTGGTAATTGTTATAAATGTCAAAAGAAAGGACACAAGGTATATGAATGCAGATCCAAAGTGACAAATCCAAAGAGGAAAACATACATGGAAAAGTACTGTCCTACCTACAAGATGAATGGGCATACACATGAAGAGTGCTAGAAAAATAACAACAAGGCCTTGACACCAAAAGAAACTTATAATATCCATAAACCAACAAGAGTAGGTAAGTCATATATTTTGGGCTATAACACATGGGTAAACTATGCAACATGTGGAAGGTATGGTCATATTGCTACCAATTGTATGATAAAGTGGACCAGAAGGTCAAGAGGTTGGACCAATTCAGGTATGGCATGTTTGCATTGTCATAAGGTTGGACATGTGATAAAAGATTGCAAAGACCGACTGACAGATACAAGTACACATCCCAATGGAAATACCATTGATGACATCAAGAGAATGAGAAACAAGATGTGGGTAAAATCCACAAACACTGAAGGTGTTGGAACAAGCAATGTAAATGGTGACATCCCATCCAATGGATCTGGTGACATCACTACATCCAACTAGATTGGACAAGTAAGTATGGAACTGCATTATGACAAGATACATTATACATCGATTCCATTACACATAGTTCATATTGTAATATTAGCATGAATAAAAGATGCAATATATTGTTATTTGCTAAACTATTGAAAAGAAACCATCGGTTATTGGGCACAATTTGCATCGATGAACACATATAGAAAAGTTAGCACCACTTACCAGAATGTATCAGTCACTACACAAAGTTACTATTTGTAAACTGACAGACATTGGTGAACCTTGAGTCAACAAAAGTTGTCTTCGCCACTTTACTGACCAACATTGGTGAAGTCACCAAAACTGCTAGCAACCCCAACACTTTGCACAAACACCGAAGATGTTATGAATGCCTCTACCGATGAACTCAATCTTTATATATTGATGAGTTGGTGAGCATTAATAACAACTTAGGGCATAAAAAGGTTATAAAAGCCCGATGGGTAAAATCATTTTTGCACCTGCAATTTTTGAGCAGAACAAAGTAGGGCAGAGAGATTTCAAGCAATTTGGAGTGCAAACCAGTAGGAATAAATTTGACACAAGACCTTCACATTCATAGGAAATCAAAGAGAATCCATAAGTAATCACATTCACTGATCACACTATTTTATTTGTGAAAATCCCTAAATTTCTGCAAACATGATGGAATCAACTTCTAGAGTTGAGAAGATTACAAAACATAAGAAGAAATATTTCAAGATTGTTAGTAGAGGCTTGTGTGCTGAACCCAAATACAACCTACACCGTGAAATAGCTTCACAACCTAATGATTCTAGAGCATTCTCTAGAATCCCACCTAGGGTTTTACTGGTAGAGGATGTAAGGTCCTATATTCACTCCAAGATCTCAAAAATAGGAGATATAGACCTAGATAATGCCTACAGGGCACTATGTGATGAAGCTAGAAATATCAAAGAAGAGGATAAACATTTGGAAGTAAAGGGACTCATGAATGCACTGCATTTTCCCAAAGTCTTCAAAATAGAGTGGATAAATATTGTTCTTAGCAGAGTTCAAAACAAGAATTTATGGCTTAACAAGCCAAAACCAATAACTAAGGATGTTATTCACATAGTTACTGGTTATTCTAAGACCGACAAACCCCAGGCTCACAAGCACCCATCCCTGGCGAAATTTGAAAAACTGACTGGTGCTAAATCAGACAAAAGAGTACTTAAGGTCAACACTATTACCAATGTAGAGCTAAAGTTTGGAGCATGTGTTGTTGGATACAAAATCTTCCAAGCGAGCATAATGAATAGCATATCAAGTACTGCTATAAGCACAACATACAAGATCATCAAATTGGGAAAGAAGATGGATCTTGTAGAGATCCTATTACATAAACTAGAGGAGAACATGTGCACTATAACATCTTCAAGGACAAACACTTGTAAGTTTGGTTCCCTCATCATGTGCATATTCTTTTACTTTGAAGAATAATTTCCTTCCATAGGAAAAGTTGTATGGGACACAAGTAGAGCCATAACCATTCAGATAGGTGAATTCATAGAATCACTAGGGATAGATTTTGATAATGTGATGCATGAGTATTTTAAAACCATTAAGGATATGTTGAAATCAAGAACAAGGATTCCTGAAAATCTGATAGAGGAACACAAAGAAAATATATGTTTCATGGTAGATACTGACTTCACGTACATCCAAGTTGTAGCACCTAGGAAGTCATGGCTTACATGGTTAGAATATGAAATCAAAGTAGGACTAGAAAATGAGTGAATTAAGGCACTACTGAATGAACTAGTGGACAACAAGCAACTAATATTTGGCACCTATGAAGAGGCCAAATAAAAGATTAAAAAAAATTTTATTATCAAGAAAGTTGTAAAACAGTCAGGCAGAATGGTGAAGAATCTGAAAAAGAACCTAAATATATCTTGTGAAGATGAAAAAGAAAATGAAGGTAAAGAGGAAGAAGAGGGTAAGGAGGAACTCACTGAGGAACAACTACCAATCGGTGACACAACAAAGAAAAATGAATTAGAGCAAGAGGATTCTGATTCACCACCTTCTCCTCCACCCAAGAAGTCAAGAATGAGGAGTCAGACATCAAAGGATGCAACTCCTACTCCCATGGTAAAAGGAAAGGTATATAAGAGGAAACCTAACACACCAAAGGAAAAAAAACCAGTTGGGAAAACTACCAAGAGGAGAAAATTTGTTTAGACAATTGAGGATTTAGAGGACTCAGCTATGGATGAGCCTGAAACTGCAATTGAATAGGCAAAAGAAGTAACAAAGGTAGAATCAACTATTGAAAACATTAATGAAATATGTAAGTAAATCTCTGAAGCATCATCTATTAGACATCCTAAGATTAGGAAATGGTTGAGATGAGATTCTGTAGAATAGAATAAAATTGAAGATACAATTATAGCTAAAATTTGCAGACACTATTATGTCCCACTTTAATTCACTACACGTGATGTACCACAAGAACTGTTGATTAGAATATATTCTAGGTTCACATTTTCATTCCATGAGGAGAAGAGGATAAGTGAAAGAGTACTTGTTTCTCTTATGCCTTCTGAATCAAAAAGGGAAGAAATAAATGAAATCATGGAAAAATATGAGAAAATTTTCTTACCCAAAATGAGAGCTTACAAATTTCTGGAAGAGAAGTTTACAGAGATAGAACAAGAAGCTCATGATAAATGGAGAAAGATACTCAATCTTGATGAGTAGAGAAGTTATGAGAAGGAAACTGTCAATCAGAGAGATAACTCAACAGTTGAGTTAGACAGTGAAGAAGTTCAAATAACTGGCCAGAAATAGGTTGATATTATAGATGAAGAATGACCTAAAAACACTGAGGAAAATCAAGTACCAGCAAGTCAAATTCACATCAATTTAGAGGATGAATAAGTTACCAAAGAAGAGTTAACAATAAAAGGTAACTTAGATGTTGATATAAATGATGAATCATGGTTAGAAAACATTGTCAATGACACTATAGAAAAAGAACCTATAGTAGAAGTACAAAAAGATGAAGACATAAATACTACAAAGGGCAATACAGATGGACATGATTCAACTATTGACACTGCAATAGTCAATACACCAAAAAATATGAATATATTAATAGATTCTATTGATGTTCAGTCAAGTTAGGATAAATCATCTAAGAAAGATGATGATATACCCAAGGATATGGGTACAGAAGAAAACAAAGATGCAACTGACACTTAGCAAGAAGTATCTAAAGAACAAAATAAAGAATCAGATAACAAAATTGAGGATAAAATGAGAAAGGGTGAAGAAAAAGATAAAAGTGAGGAAGTCAAGAAGGATGAAAGCTCAAAACAATAGGAAAATATGTCTGTTGATACACCTAAGGCCAATAAGGAGACGTCTTCACAAAACCAGTTGGTGGACTCAGAATAGAAACAAAAGAATACTTCATCTTCTCAACCCTCACCTACAAAATCAACCCAATCTCAACGATTACAAATGGTAATACATCAGTCTACCAACCAGCCAAAGAAGAAAAAGAATAAAACATTGAAGAAAGACATCTTGGTTGTTACATTGGATGAAGTAATAGAAGTTCCAAACTGGGATATTACTACTTTGGATAGTGATAAACTTCAAAAGTTTGGAGTGCTATGTCAATGGAAATCCATTTAGAAGAAAATGATATAGGAACACAGGGAAACAATGGCACTTGACAGGGCAAGAGACATTCTCCAAAAACTTGTTCCTGAGGTGAAACTTGAACAAAATACTACAGTTAAGGAACAAATAGCTATTCTCACCGACACAATCATAGACCAGAATATAGATGTAGAACAAGCTATTGAAGAACAAGTAGAGAAGAAGTATCAATACAAGCTAATTGATAAAATCAGCCAAGAAGTGGTAGTGAACAAGGTAAAGCTCTCTGAACTAAATGATCAATTAGAGCCAATGATTGTTGAGGCAATTACCTTAGTTCAAAACATTTGCACGCTTGAAAAGTTTACAAAGGAAAATAGTGACAAACTAGCAGATATAGATTCTAAAGTCACAACAAGTGCACAAAGCCTAATGTCAAATGTAGACAGTATCAAGGTGCATCATGATATAGTCATTGAGGCTAACAAGCTAAGGCAAGAAATATGGGATGTTGAAACACAATTCAAAGGTGAGATTACAGAGCTACAGACACACATATTGCCTAATCTTACTATTCTACAGTAGCATATTTCTAAAGAAAGAAACCTTATTGCAACCACAAAGATGTTTGTAGTAGACAACATCTATGATATACATGTAAGGATATCACTTGAGCACATGGCTCTAGAAATGCTGAAAGAAAAATGGGAAAATATGATGGAGGAGATCAATTCCTCACATTTCCACCTTTTGACAAGCTATAAGTACCTTTGCCTTTATAATAAAAAAAGGAGGAATGGAAAGGAAATGTATGTTGTATGTACAGAAGGAACAGATATGAAAAAATAGCTATGTACAATATATCAAAAAAGGGGAAAGAAAAGTACATAAGGATATGTATATATACTTACACTCACTGGCATATACATAGGGGGAGTCATTCAAATGACTAAGGAAGGAGTATACATAGATGTACATACTAATACATTTAGTATGTTACACATATCATGTTTTTGATACTAATGTCAAAGGGGGAGATTGATGACATTAATTTTGCCATTAGTACACTTAGTGAAAGACATTAACAAAGATCATCAGTACAAGCATTACCAATGGACTAAAAGAATTTTTTGTAGGCAGTGAGCATACCCAACAAAACAAAAAGGTCACGATGAAATGCTAAGTATGAAATTGACCGACGAACACTGACAAGTGTTACACCGACAAAGTGAACAAGACATCATCGACGGGTCAATAGCATAATGTGAAGATCATCACCGATGATAAAGTTTTCAGAAAAAAACCAATGAAGCATAGAAAAATCATACCCGATGAACAATTCAAGAAAGGAACACCGATGGCAAAGAAAATTGACCATCAGAACTGACAGTTAGCTAGAGAACCCGAAAAAAGTGGATCTGAGTTTTACACGTCAAATAAAGCATTGTAATTCTATTTATAGAGTTTTTATTTGTTTTAAATCATTACTTGAGGGTCAAGCAAGCCTTATGTAAATGTTTTAAAGCATCCTAATGAATCGAAAACATATCTAACTAAAGATCAAGGTTAATTTTTAAACCTTGGATCTAGAGTTAACTTATGAAAGCGTGAATCAAGAATTGAACTAAAATCTAGTATAAATAGATGTTCAATCAATTGTGAATTATGAATTCATTATTGTTGATAGCCACAAAGAGCATCTAAGGAGAAGAAGGAAAAATTCATACAAAGTTCAGAAATAGATCACATCAGTTATCAAGAACACATAGAGGCTACCGACGTGCAGACAAAGGTATTATTCAATCATGGAAAGATGATTACTCATACATAGGAAGCATTATTGGATCTATTATCAGAAATTGGATATTGCATACATCATCAGATCAAAGACTTATATAGTTTCATTCTAACAAGTACATCACATCTAAAATCCTTTTGTATAAGGTGGAATTAACCGTTCTTTACAAATCTCTTAACAGAGTGCACACTTAATAGTGTTGCTAAAGCTTCAAATGAAGTAGATCTTAATAGGTCTCCACTGTAATAATCCTAATAGGGTTGGTCATCAGAAGTGACCAATTATAAGCCTTAAATAGCCCCTTCTTATTTGTAGATAGTAAAGTCTTGTGGGTAACAATCCCCACCGCAGTTTTTACTTCCTAACCAGAATTTTTTGCAATATCATATCTTGTGTCATGTGTTATCTATTTTCATGAATGTTTTTGTATGATTACATATACATAAAGAAATATGATTAGTTAGATAAGGTAATTTACAAATTGATAAATAAGGGTTAATGGGATAGCCAAAAATTTTTTTTAGAGGTACTTATTCACCCCTCCCCTCTCAGTACATCATTCCAATATAATTCCAACAATATCAAGAAGATAGAGGAGGTAGATATCTTGTTTGAAAGTGTTAGGAAATCAGTCGAGACATCCACACAAGACATGAACATCTACAATAGTATCTATCAAGGTCATCTTGACAAGATAGAAAAAGATAAAATGGAGATCAATAAGATAAGGACCTGACATACTCAATTGAGAAATGCACTTGCGCCCTCCTTAGCAGTTGTAGATGAGAACATCAAATAGATTGATGCCACTATTGTCACATATGATCAAGGTCCCTACATGGACCTGATAAAAATGGAGAATCTCACTTATGAGCTATGTGCCCATCTCTAGACAGTCGATGCAATCAAGGTATTCTAGCAGCAAGAGATAAAGAATCTTCAGGTTGTATATCCAGATGTATATATGGAGTAAGTCTCTAGAGACTTACAATTTTGACACCTTTGTCATTAATGTCAAAGGGGGAGTAATATACAAGGAATATATGTGTATATATGGGGAGTAGTATATATTATAAAGTATAATGATATACAATTTTTAATATTAGTCAATTTTGAGTAACTTGGCCACATTCCTTTGTTGCCATTAATGACAAAGGGGGAGATTATTGGCAAGTTGACTCCCAAGGAGTATATGGATTATTTTTTGTTTTCATTATGACAAAAAATTCATATGAAGTTTTGACAGTAAACTATGAAGTGAAAATTGACTAAGTGTATAAGATAGAACAGAACAATGACTTGCAGTCGATCAGGGCATCAACGCACATGCATACGAACAGATCAGGATATGCACATTTAGATTTAAGCTCTATGGTATATTATTATTCTTACCCTATACACACATCATACAAAATGTCAATATAGACAAGTTAAAGAAAGAACAAGTACAGTATCAGTTCAGAATACAGAGTATGAAGCCGCCTTCATGATTTTGATTAGCATATAATCTTTTGTTATGTAAAGGCTAAGAGCCTATTGTAATAAGTTTGTAATCATGTATTAAAAATTTTTGTAAACATGCTTAAGCCAATTTGTTTAGAAGTGTTGTGTATTATGTTTTTGGGCTGACTAAGGTCTTGTTTGCAGTCGCGTTTATTCAGGCATAAAGATATACATATGCAATGTAAAGATATAGTGTAAAAGTCATCAAAATAGTCAGAGAAGATGTATAGAAGAGAAATATGAAGCTATTAATATGAGATAGATCCCTTAAAGAAGTTAAGAGCATAACTGCATAACTGGAACTATTTAGACATCTGTGTCACATACAACAATTCACTTTTGGATATAGTACATATCTATTCTCAGGAGGTTGTAGCCTTCTTTCTCTTTGAGAAGTGAGCTCTTGGATAGTGAGTCCTCACCCCTAATAGGGTTATTTGTAAAAGACTCCTAATAGGTTCAAATCCTTAACCAGGTCATTGTAATTGCATTGTAAAGACTGCTTTTAACAGGGCAAAGGAACTTTAACAGGTTCATTGTACTAGTACAATATTAGTGGGTACTAATTCCCACCAGGGTTGTCCTCTAATCAATGTTTCCCCATAATCATATAAAGTGTTATGAGCTCTTGTGTTAATCCTCATTGGATGTATATTTGATTTATGTTTAAGTTGTTGAATTTGAATAATTAGCTAAACACTAATTCAGCCCCCCTCTCAGTGTTTCCAACACCATTCCTCAATGCACTCAAAGCATTGAGTGGGAAGGCTCTAGAAGGAATACCAGCATTCTATGGTAATATGTATACATAGCTGGTTATGGAGTGGCTTGAAGGGATGGAGAATCACTTCGAGTGTGATGGGATTACAGAAGCCCAAAAGGTGAAGATGGATAAGTCAAGGATAAGAAGGCAAGCACTTACATGGTGGAAGTTCTTGCAAGAAGAAAGGGAGAAAGAGGGAAAGAAGCCCATAATAAATTGGAAGACAATGAGGGAAAAATTGAAGGATTATTATCTTCCAGAGGATTTTGAGATCCAACTACATAAGAAGAGGAAAAATATTAGGAAAAAAGACCTAGATGTGGCAGCCTATACTGAAGAATTCCAAAAACTTTGTCTTAGATTAAGAATTGAGAAGATAAAGAGTATTAAATTGGCAAGCTAAATTAATGGATTAAGGTGGAACAATCAAGAATATCTTAGTCTCTTTACCCTAACTTCCATCCATATTTGATTTCAAATGGCTTTTAAGGTGGAAGAAAAACTAAAGAAAAGACAAGATTCTAGCATCAAAGGTAGAGGAAAGGGTAGAGACAATAGAGGTGGCCATAGAGGAGGTTCAAGTGGTAAAGGTAGTGACAATAGGGGTCAAGGTGACTCTAGATATGTAGATCAAGGACATGAGTCAAACAATAGAGGTGGATTCAGCAATAGAGGAAGGGGTTCTTATAACAGTGGTAGAGGAAGGGTAGGAGGTTTTGAAAGGGGATCCCATTTCTCTTCCATGAAATGTTAAAACTATGGATGGTTGGGGAACCATACATATAGTTGTCCAAATAAGCCAAAATCCTCACAAGGAGAAAAGAGGATCAACTATGTCGAAGAGGAGGATAACACCAATCATTCAGAAGTTAGTCTGGATTTAGAGAAAGGTGAAAGCTTGATGCTTAGAAGGATACTAATTAAAGAACCCATTAAGGATGGACACAAGCAAAGAAGGGCTCTTTTTAGGGTCAAGTGCAAGATAATGGGAAAAGTATGTAAGGTGATCATTGATTCTAGGTCTACTGACAATGTTATATTAGAGGAGGTAGTAGAGAAGTTAAAGCTCACTAAAATTCCACATGAATATCCCTACAAAGTCACATGGTTTAATAAGGGCCAGAACATCTTAGTAAATGAATAAGTGTGGGTGTAATTTTCCATTGGGAAGTATCATGAAAAGATACTATCTGATGTTTTTCCAATGGATTCTTTCCATCTGATGCTTGGTAGACCATGGCACTATGACAGAGATGTAGTCCATAATGGAAAGGATAACAAGTACACCTTCAAGAAAAATGGGGTCACTTACAAAATACAATCCATACTAGAGGAGGATACAATGGAGAAGGAAGAATCCAGTGTCATGCTATTGATTGGAAAATAATTTCTAAGGGATATGAAGAAAGGAGAAGTTGGTTATGCAATTTTTCTAAAGCCAAAGGAGGAGGAGTCTCATGAGAAGTCACCTATACCACAGGAGGTAAGAGAACTACTAGGTCATTTCAAGGACATAATTTGTGAGGGTACACCAGCCACCCTTCCACCAAAGAGGAAGATAAGTCATCAAGTTGACTTCATACTAGGAGCATCTTTACCAAACAAGGCTGCATACAAGATCACACCAGAGAAAACAAAGAGATAGATAGACAAGTCGAAGAGATTTTGGACCAAGGGTTGATAAGGAAGAGCATTATCCCATGTTCTATCCCAGTGGTGTTGGCTCCTAAAAAAGGAGGTAAGTGGGGAATATGTACTGATTCTAGGGCTATAAATAGGATAACTATCAGGTATAGATTTCCAATTCCTAGAATAGAAGACTTGATGGATTGCTTGGGGAGTGCTAAGTAGTCTAAAATTTATTTGAAGAGTGGGTAATATCAAATTAGGATGAAAGAGGGTGATGTGTGGAATTCTGCATTTAAGACTATAGAGGGGTTGTATGAATGGTTAGTGATGCCCTTTGGGCTTACCAATGCACCAAGCACCTTTATGAGGGTGATGAATGAAGTCTTGAAGGACTCTATAGGAGTTTTTGTAGTTGTCTATTTAGATGACATCCTAATTTTTAGTAAAACTAAAGAGGATCACATGAAACACTTGGGGTTAGTGTTGAGGAAGTTGTAGGAAGAGAAACTCACCATAAATATTGAGAAGAGTGAGTTCATGAAAGAAGAGCTAGCCTACCTTGGTTTTGTGGTCTCCAAGGATGAATTAAAGATGGATAAGGAGAAGGTAGAGGCCATATTGAACTAGCCTACTCCTAAGATAGGGACTGAAGTTATGAGATTCCATGGGTTAGCCCAATTCCATAGGAAGTTCATTAGGAGATTCAGTGAGATTTGTGCTCCAGTCCTAGAGACTATAAAAGGAGGATTTAAAAAAAAATTCTGTGGACAAAGGCAGCTAATGATGGATTTGAGAGATTGAAGAAGGAAGTGGCTACTCAGCCTATATTTCTATTTCCAAGCTTTGATAAACCATTTATTGTGGAGTGTGATGCAAGTAGCATTGTAGTGGGAGCTATCTTAAGTTAGGAAGGCAAGCCTGTGGCCTTTTTCAGTGAAAGACTAAATCAGGCTAAGTCTAGGTACTCTTCCTATGAATTGGAGCTATATTCTCTTGTACAAGCCTTAAAGAGGTGAAGGAATTATCTTTTTCCCAAAGAGTTTGTTGTCTTCATAGATAACCAAGCACTGAGTTACATAAACACTCAAGACAAGCTTAGCTTGAGACACATCAAGTGGATGGAGTTCCTACAATCTTACACCTTTACTATAAAATGTAAGAAGGGGGTGCAAAACAAAGTTGCAGATGCCCTTAGTAGGAGACTAATCATCATCCAAAAGATTCAATTTCAAAGATTAGGATTTGAAGGTTGTAAGGACCTATATGAGGGAGATTCAGATTTCCTAGAGATACATAAGGTGTGTCAAAATCTTGAGAATCACTTTCATAGTGAGTTTGCAGAATATACATTGTAGAATGGGATGCTATTCAAATGCAAGAAAATATGTGTTCCAAGAGGTTCATTGAGGGAGAACCTTATACATGAGAAGCATAATGGAAGCCTAAGTGGACACTTTGGATTGAACAAGACATTGGAATTAGTAGAGAGATTCTATTGGTGGCCAAAGATGCAAAAGGAAGTAAGAAGGTATGTGGAGAAGTGTGGCATATGTCAAAAAGTTAAAGGCAATTCATCTAATGTAGGACTTTACCATCCATTACCCATCCCAAGTAGACCTTGTGAGTGCATAAGTATGGACTTCATAGCGGGGTTACGTAGAACTCCAACTCATTTAGACATTGTATTTTTAGTGGTAGATAGGTTTAGTAAAATGAGCCACTTCATACCATGTAAAACAACACATGATGCCAGTCATATTGCCTACTTGTTATTCAAATAAGTGGTAAGGACTCATGGTGTATTGAGGAGCATTTATGTAGATAGGGATGTAAAGTTCATGGGTCACTTTTGGAAGACCCTATGGAAGAGATTAGGTACAAACTTATCTCATGGATCTACCTATCATCCTCAAATGGATGGGTAGAATAAATTAATCAACAAGGTACTTGGTAACTTGCTTAGATGTCTGACCAAGGAGTATGGACAAGGTTGGGAACATGTTATTCCACAAATAGAATTTGCCTACAATGACAGTACCAACAGAGTTACAGGGAAGAGTCCATTTGAGATAGTGTATGGGGAACATCAAAGGGGTGTGATGGAACTTAGAGACCTTAAAGGATATGAGGGAATCAGTGCACATTCTGATGATTTTTCACAATCAGTGAAGGAGGTTCATGTGAAAGTGCAAAAGAATTTGATGGATGCAAATAAAAAGTTGAAGGTAAATAAAGATGAGGAGAGAAGAGAATTGCATTTTTAAGTGGGTGAAATAGTCATGGTTCTCCTGAATAAGGAAATACTACATAAGGGGATACCCATCAAGCTATAGATGAAATGAAATGGACCTTGTAAGATATTGGCAAAGTATGGATCTAATGCATATAAGGTAGAGTTGCCAAAGGAGATGTCAATTTCTCCAATCTTAAATGTGAAATATTTGATCAAGTATAAGGGGCCAAAAATGGATGAGATTTAGTATAGAATAGATTTCATTAAGGACATGGGAGATTTCAAGACTCTGGAATAGGAAAAAATACAAGTTGAGAAGATATTGGATTCAACGGTGAAAAAGAAAACAAGATATACGATCTACATGGAGCATATAGTGAAGTGGAAGCAACAACCAGAGTTAGAAGCCACTTGGATAGCTGAAAGTGACTTCAAGAAACACGGAATCGGTGAGGAGTTCATGTCACCAAAAGTTCCTTAACTTGCCTGTTGCAAGGGGAGTATGGTGCAGGAGCACCCTTAAGGTCTACTACAAGATCTTAACCATTTTGGATTGTAGGTTGGTTTGGCCAACCATCCATAAATAAGGACTAAGTATAAATTTTCTAGTGTGTTTTTGAGTTATGTTTTAGGTTTGGAAATATTAGGGTTTAGTTGTTTTCTTCTAGATTGATTCTAGGAGTCTAAGGCCTAAAAGTCAACTCAAAAGTCAAAGAGTTGACCAAAGTCCCAAATTGGGAATATTTTTAATGATTTGTTTCTTTCTAACCATTTGAGGTCAATTTGTAAAGTTTAGAACCAATTAGGACACTCAAGTTGTGAAAATGACAATATTGACAAAAGTTGTCAAAGTTGTCGTGACAACTTTTAAAGTTGTCATGACAACATTTCCTAGATTTTAGGAATCGGCCATTAAGGTGCCCAAATCTTGACCAAATTGTCTAGATAGATGGGATAGGAGTATATAAGGTGAATCCAACCCTAATTTTTTAGTTAGCTTTCATTTTGTATGGACTGATCACAAGGAAGGATCAATTTACAGTGTAAATTTGTGACAGAGCCATCATCCATCACTTTATTGGATTGAATGGAATGAATGAAGGATTGGATAGTGTTTTCAATGTAGTTTCAAAGCTTTGTGTGGAGTTATTTTGGTATTTTATCCTTTCTGGTTAAGCTTTGTTAATTTATTTGTGTTTTGTAAGTGCACTGGCCAATTTTGGTCTAGTCATGTAAAAGATAGGTTTTCTTGGAGTTCCCATGGTTCAACTCCATGAACACTTGGAATACATCAGAGCCTTGTATATAATATTTAGATATGGTTTTTGGAGTGTGTGTGTGTGTGTGTGTGTGTGTGTGTGTGTGTGCGCGCGCAAGGGAAGTCCAAGAACAACCAGGCCCTAGGAGAGTGGTGAGCAATCTAGCTAGGGTAACTGGATACAACAGTAGCAATGATGATTGTAGAATGATTGGTATGAGCCAATAAAGAGTGGGGAAGTAAGGAGGCATGTGGTGAATAAATTATAGTGGAGGGATAAATCCATATGAGTCCAATTGATCAAAGAAAGAAGACCAAGTTACCAAACTAGTCTACATGTCTCCAAAACCCTTATTTTTAGGGGTTTGGTAGAAATCTACTATACAGATACCATTAGGATTTGAGACCTAGTAAATATTCAAGGGGAGGAAAAACACACAAATAATATCCAATTTTTTTTGGGGGTTGTTAAGGTTTTTTGGGAGAAAGAACATATTTTCAGTGTTTTGGAGGGCGAATATGTCTAAAAAGGCTACAAGGTCAAAGAGCTTGATTTTTGGGTCTCGATTGGAAAATGGTTGAAGGATCTAGAAAATTGGATCCATAGGAGTGTGGTTTGAATTAAGGAAGGTAAGAAAGCCTAACCTTAGGAAGTGACACCATTGGAGTGATAGGAGGCTTGTGAAGCCATGCTTGCAAGAAAGCTAAGGAGGAGAGTAAGGAGTTGAGTTTGAAATTGAGGGTAAGTTCCTAGTGAGTTAGAGGATTAGGAAAGAATCCTCTAGTTAGGGTAGAGAGAGAGACCCTAAGGAATACCCAGTGAAGGTCTTGGAGAGAGCTAGATGCTTTAGGAGAGGAACCTCCTCATCATTGACCTAGGTCAAGGTCTAGGTCAACCTTGACCCATGGAGTTAGAACCCTTGGAAAATGTTCCAGATGGGATAGATAGTGTCTAGAGAGGCCCAATAAGGATCCTAAATAGGTACAAAAGTATGATAAGATCCATAAATGAGGGGAAAATATGATGATGGTTAAAAACACCCCCTAAGGAGGGATAAACATTCTTAACAGTGAAGTGCTTCCATTTTAAGATGATACAGATACATGTTTGAACTGGTTTGGCTATATTTTGCAAATTTATATCAAAACCATTACTAAGTTCTTTTAGATAATATGGTGGTTAGTTGTATGTACTACATGGTAATGGATAGTCAATGAATGTCTGGTTAGCATTTTGTACTTTCTTACCATCATCTGTTGTTACGATCTAGAGTGATAAGGAGTTGTAAAGAGTTAATTTTTGTCTAGATTAGGTGTACCTACCTTTTTTTAATAGAGATATAAGTGCATATGGTAGTATTATCCCTATAGGTTATTCATTTACCTTGTAGAGATTTCATACTTGGAGCTAACCACTCCTAACATCAGTCTCAAGGTATATTTGTGGTTTTCAAAGTGTAAAAATTTTCAAACACTAACAGATACTAAAAGGCATAGTCTGATAAAGTTTTTGTGAATATATTTTCTATTTCCTCCTTTGTTTTGATGTACTCCAATATGAATTCCTTTTCTGCAATTTATATTTGAATGAAATGCGTTTGGTTTTTGAATACATAACATGATTATTTGACATGTTCACTATTCTAGTATTATCACAATGTATAACCACTGGCTCTTCAAAATTAATCCCAATATCCTTTAGCATCAACTTCGTCCACACAATCTATGTAAAATTTAAGGGAGCAACAACATTCTTTGATTTAGCAGTAGACTCGACTATATAGTCCTACTTCTTACTTAACCATGAAACCAACCTCTTTCAAAGAAAAAATACACCACCACTTGTGCTCTTTCTATTGTCAACACTTAGTTCCCACACAACATTAGTATAAGCATGCAAAGTAAAATTATCAAACTCCTTATACCATAATCCATATTGCAGTGCTCCTTTCAGATACTTGAATATCCTGTTAACTGTAGAAAGATGAATCTCTTGAGGAACTTCTTGAAATCTTGCAACAATTCCAACTGCATTATGAATGTCTAGTCTAGTGTGAGTTATATAATGTAATCCTCCAATCATGGATCTATACTTTGTATGAAAACACTCTCAGGTTCATCAATAGTATTATACTTGCAACTAGTAACAATAGGTGTTCCAACAAGTTTACAATCTTTCATTCCAAACTTTTTCAATCTTTAAGATACTCTATTGGAGACATGAAAATACCATGCTTAACTTGAGTAATTTCCAAACCAAGGGAAAACTTCATTTCACCAATCATAGACATTTCCAATTAATTTTTTATTTCCTAAGAAAATTATTTCTCATTTCATCATTACCTCCAAAAATAATATCATCTACAAAGACTCCAACAATAAAAATTCCATCTTCACTAGTTCTTAAATACAAATTATTATATTCTCTACCTTTTGTGAAACCAAGATGTAATAATTACCTATCTAACCAAGCATATCATGCTTTAGGTGCTTGTTTCATTCCATACAATGCCTTTTTCAACTTGCAAACCATGTCTACATTATCTGTCAAAGGAAATCCACCAGGCTTCTCAATGTACACTTCTTCTTCTAGATCTCTATTCATAAATGTAGATTTGACATATATCTGGTATACCTTAAAGTTCTTGTGTGCTGCATATGCAATGGAAAAAAATTCTTCTTCTAATCTTGCAATAGGAGCAAATGTTTATTGAAAGTTTGTGCCTTCTTTTGTGGGTAGCCTTTACAAACCAGTCTAGCCTTATTCCTTACAACCATACCTTCTTCATTCATTTTGTTCCTAAAATCCCTTTTAGTCCCTATAACATTCTTGTACTTAGGTCTAGGAACCAATTCCCAAGAGTTTTTTTCCTCTATTTGATCCAATTCTTCATGCATTCCTTTAGTCCAAGATTCATTTCTACATGCTTAACCAATATTTTTTGGTTCTACTTGTGAAATCAAAAAAATATCATTTTTATTCTCCATCTTGTCATCATTCCTTTATTTCCATCACCAATAATTTATTTTTCAAGATGATTTTTCTTAGCATACCTTGGTGTCTTTGGAGTTTCAATAGAATCATTCAAGCATACCTCAATTCCATTGTCAACCTCTAGATTTTCTGCTTGATTTTCAACAATCTGTATTCTCTATAATCTAATTATAGTCATACATTCTTTCCTAGATCAGAAACCTCTCATAAATTATGACATTATCACTTTCAACTATCTTCCTCAACCTCATATTGAAACACATATAAGCCTTACTCTTATCAGAATAACCAAGGAAAATTATTTCATCACTTCTAGCATTAAATTTCCCTATCTCATCTTCTCTTTTGATATAACATTTTCTACCAAATATTCTAAAGTATTTTATAGTAGGAGCATGATTAAACCAAAGTTCATAAGGTATTTTACTTGTACCTTCTTTGATCTGAATTTTGTTTAAAGTGTAGACTCCAGTGCTAACAACTTCTCTCCAATCCACATTGACACATTACATTCAAGCAACATAATACTGGCAGCATCTACTATAGTTCTATTTATTTTAGAATTCTTCAATCCAATTATGTTGTGGAGTCCTAGGAGTTGATTTTTTTGGGTTTAATGGAAGTAGTACTGAGAGGGGAGGGGTGAATCAGTACCTCTAAAACTTTTTCATGTTCTTTAATCAATTAACCTTTGTAATCAATTGCATATCCATTCAATCTGATTTACACTATCTTTGTGAGAGTTATATCATTTTATAATATTAATAAACATGTGAATCATTCATAGAAACATTCATTAACATAATTGACACATAACACAAGATATGATATCATAGAAAACTCATGTTAGGAAGTAAAAACGGCGGTGGGATGACACCCAAAAAACTTCACTATCTGCAGAATGGAAGGGGCCAATTAAGGCTTACAATTTTGATCACTTATGATGATCTACCCTGTTAGGAGTATTGGTGGAGACCTATTAAATTATACTCTATTAAGAGATTTTAGAAACACTATTAAGTGTGCACTCGGTTAGGGGATTTGATATAGGATTTTAAATCGACCATTCTTGAAAGGATTTCTTACAATTTTCTTCACTTGTTAGAATGATAGAAAATTACAAATTGACCTGGTAAATGCAATCTCCTATTGCTGATACAGATCCTATGTATTTCACATACAAAACAATATCACCTTAACTGTGATAGAATAATACCTCTGATTATCAATTTCCTCTGTTCTTGGTTCAGCTAACCAAATTCTTCTTTTATTTTTTTGGTTCTTGAAACTCTCAATTCAATCCATAGATGTGTGCATTCTATTCTCCTCTCTCTTCCACACATATTTTAATGAATGATTACATCATCTATTTATAGATGGATTTATTTCATTGAGTTGATGTTAGAAATAATGTTAACTCTAAGATCAGGTTTACAACTTGCACCTAGATCTCCTAGTCTATGTGCTTTAATTTCAGTTAGACTGATTAAAAAACTTACATTAATGTTCCTTGTCCCTAGAGAAATCGATTTAAAATAATTAAATATCCTAGAAAAAGAATACCCTTTCTTTATCTGACATGGAAGTCAGATCGACATTTTGCGGGTTGCAATAGACTTTCAGTTCTATCTTTCAGTCATGCTTGACCGTCCTTCGATTTTTACTGTCAGTTGCACTGAATCTGTTTCATCGGTCTGCACTATAACTTGCATTTTGGGTTCCTCTGTGAGGCTCCTCCTTAACTCTCTGAATTTTGGTTTATGGTTTACACACTACCTTGTGTCATTGGTTCTCTTTGTACTTATTCATTTTTGGTGATCTGCCAATCTGATCTTCAATTTGCCCTTTACCATCTTTTAGTGTAAGCTTATCGAAAGTGTTGTTTGAATACTAATGAAAAATTAATGTCATCAATCTCCCCCTTTGACATTAGTATGAAAAACATATATGTGCAAAATACTAACAAAATGTTAAGTATATACAACATATATAATCCTTAGTCATTTAATGACTCCCCCTATGTATATGCCAGTATATCTGTACATAAGATATATTTTCCTTCTTCATATCATTGTCCCTTTATTAATATACATATACATATCATATCTACCTTTTTCCCATTCTTACAAAGTTTACATAACATTTCTAATGATATTTTCTACAAGTATCATTTCCCCCTTTATTTCATATTAAGGGAAAAGGTCAATTACCTTAGAGCTTATCAAAATTGTGTGAATGAGAAGAATTCATGTCTTCCATCATTTTCTCCCATTTCTCCTTCAATTTTTCTAGAGCCACTTGCTCAAGTTTTATCTTGGCATGCATATCATAGATGTTGTCAGCTACAGACATCTCGGGAGTTGCTATCAGTTGCCTTGTAGAATTGATGTGTTGTTGTATCAATGTGAGATTTGGCAAAATTTGAGGCTATAGCTCAGTTAATTCTTCTCTAAATCATGCCTCTTCTTCCCACATCTCTTTCCTTAACCATTTTACCTCTATGATATTTTCATAATGCAGTTTGACTACATTTTCTCCATCGGTTGTTAGGCTACTAGCACTATTTGCTAGATCTGTATCCAACTTAGCTATATTGTCACTATATTATTGAGTGAACTTTTCAATTGTTCTTAGCTTTTGGATAAAGGTTATAGCTTCAGATATAATGGGATTTAATTTTGATATGAATTCTGACAACTTTACCTTATTTTTGGCCACTTCTTGGCTGATGTTCGCTAGAATATTTTGTTGATACTTCATTTCTTCTGTCTCCTCAATTTCTTTCTCAGCATCAATGTCTTGAGTTGTGATGGCATCGGTGAGGAGAGATAGTTGATCAATTATGGGCTTGCTTTGATCAATGTAAATATCTGGCACACTCTAGTCTAGAATGTCTCATGTTGTCTCTAGTACCATTGATTCCTTATGATGTTTCTTCATCTTTTCTTGTAATTCCTTCCTTTGGCATATCTCTCCATATTCTTGTAGTGCATCCATGTCAAGTGTAGTGGGGTCACACTTCGGTATTTCAATGATTTCATCAAGCATAACCTCCAAATTATTCTTCTTCTTTTTTTCTTCTTCTTTTGTGACTCAGTGGAGTGTAGCACCATTACAAAAAATTTCAACCTTTTCAGTTGTGCTTGATGATGTGACTTGTTGTGCATCTTTCTGCTGCTTTACATTAGTTTTAGCTTGTTGGGTGTCTACAAACATCTCTACATTCACCTTATCATCATCAGTACCACCTTTGTCTTTTTTCTTAGGAGTTTCATCTTTTGGTTTGTCTCCTTCATTTGAGTTCTTCGCATCATCTCCCTTGGTGTTCTCATTCTTCTCTTGAGTATCCACATCTTTTTCCTTATCTCCTTCTGTAACCTTGCTAGCGTCGGTTACATTCTGAGTATCTCTGATTATTTGCTAATCGTCGGTGTTATCTTTATTTACTTCTTCTCCAACATCCTTTGGAGTTTCCTTATCAGTTGATTTACTTGATTCTTGTATGATATTTATAGCTTGTATCAATATTGATAGTTTGCCTAGAATGATCACCTGTGCTCCATCAATTCTTGTGTCTTGCTTGTCAGTTGTATCTTTTACAATAATGACATCTTCATCCTTATTGATTTGATTTGCTGGGTCAACAGTAATGTCGATGACATTGGTATCCACAATGTTTTCATTTTTGGTATCATCCCATATTTCATCTACCATATCTACATTTTTATTCCTTGTTGTATCATCTTCCTCTATATCCAACTCAATGGATGTATCATCTTTCTTTTCCTTATCAACATCTTGTTGTTGAAGGTCTTTGTTGGGGTTGTCTTTCTCAACTGGCCTATTCATGATCTGGCACCATTTATTGTGACTTTCCTTTTCAAGTTCAATCAGCTTGCCTTGAAGAAATTTGTATGCCCGTAGCTTTGGTGAGAATTATTTATTGTGTTTCTCCATCATTTCATGTATTTCTACCTTTATTGACTCAGGAGGCATTAGAGAGACAAGTACTCTCTCTCTAATTTCTTTCTCATTTGCCAAAGCAAATGTCCAATGGGTGGATAATCTATCCAAGACTTCCCATGATGGTACATAACTTCCTTCAAATTGTATGGGTACATATTTTAAGTTATACATCCTAGCTATCATGGCTTCTTCAATATTAGTCTAATATTCTTGATTTCTTTTCCCCCATTTTCTAATATGTGGATAAGTAATAGATCAATAATTTGCAATGTAAACACAAATGTCATCAATGGTGTCAAGTTCCTTTACCTTGAAATTTTCTTCCTCTAAGGCTTCATCTCGCTTGGTATCCTCTATATTCTCATGGGTTTTGAGGAATTTTCTACCCTTCTTATTTTGTCCTCTCTTCGGTGCAGGTGCTTTTCTCTTAAACGTCCTGACTTTTCTTTTCATAAGAGGTGAAGGAGTAGATTCTTTAGATGATTGGCTTCTTCTCCTTCAAGAAGCTGTAGTTCTTGGTCTCTTTGATGGTGGAGGAGGTGGCAAGTTTGACTATGGTTCCTCTAAGTTAGTCTTTTCTTAATCCTTACCGAAATACACCTGTTCTTCGGTTTCCTCCTCTTGATCTATCTCTTCATCTTGCTTAGATTATTTCTCTTCTCTAGATAGAATATTTGTGAGATTCTTTACCATTTTGTCCTTATTTTTTGTTGGCAATTTGACTCCCAAGGAGTATATGGCTTGTTTTGTGTTGTCATTATGGAAACAAATTCATATGAAGTTTTGACAGTAAACTATGAAGTGAAAATTGACTAAGTGTAGAAGACATAACAAAACAGTGACTTGCAGTCGATCAGGGAAAAAACGCACATGCATACAACCACATCAGGATATGCGTGTTCAGACTTAAGCTCTATGGTATGTTATTATGATTAATGTATACATGGGCGGTATGGAATGACAGTACAAACAAGTTACAGAAAGAACAAGTACACTAGAAGTTTAGAATACAGAGTATGAAGCCGAATTCATGATTTTGAGTAGCGTATAATATTTTATAATGTAAAGGCTAAGAACCTATTGTAATAATTTTGTAATCATGTATTAAAAACTATTGTAAACATGCTTAAGCCAATTTGTTTGGTTGCATTATGAATATTATTTTTGGGTCGATTAAGGTCTTGTTTATTGTCCTGTCTATTCAGGCATAAAGATATATATGTAATGCAAAGATATATTGCAAGTGTCATTGAAATGATCAAAGAAGATGTATAGAAGAGAAGTATGAAGATATCAGTATGAAATAGAGCCCTTAAATAAGCTAAGAGCATAAGCACATAACTGGAATTGATCAGACATTTGTGTCACATACAACAGTTCACTTTTTGATATAGTGCATATCTATTCTCATGACGTTGTAGCCTTCTTTCTCTTTGAGAAGTGAGCTCTTGGATAGTAAGTCCTCACCCCTAATATGGTTATTTTTAAAAGAATCCTAACAGGGTCAGACCCTTAACCAGGTCATTGTACTCACATTGTAAAGACTGCTCCTAATAGGGCAAAAGAACTTTAACAGGTTCATTATACTAGTACAATATTTGTGGGTACTAATTCCCACCAGGGTTTTCCTCTAATCAAGGTTTCCCCATAATCATATCAAGTGTTATGTGTTCTTGTGTTAAGCTTCATTGGATGTATATTTTATCTATGTTTAAGTTGCTGAATTTGAATAATTAGCTAAACATTGATTCACCCCCCCTCTCAGTGTAACAATTGGTATCAAAGCCTGGTCCTCAGAGAGAAATTTTAACCACTTGAGGAGATCATGGATTCAAAAAAAGTCAAACATTTGAAAAATAATCTTGAAGAAGCCCTTGAAGATCTAGACAAATCTGAGAAAGAAAATGAAGAAATTAAACTAAAATTTGATGGCTCACAAATGCTTATCAAGAAACTAAGGAAAGAACTAAAAGATTTCTCCACCAATGATTTGAAACTGAATGAAGAGAACATGTATCATAAAGATAAGATAGAAGAATTGAATGATTAGTTACTGAGAGCTTAAAAACTATTGAAGAGAAGAATAAAGAATACAAACACTTGAATGAAGAAATCATGCAAGCCAATATAAAAATCTTGGAATTGGAAAATATCAAGAACAAAATTGAATCTGAATTATCAAGAGAAAGAGACAAGATTGATAAAATACACACAAGCTTTGATCTGATTAAATCATAGCTCCATGCACAAAAGCTAAAAGGTGACACCACTGGTATGGGACACAGTTTAGGTCAAATTGAGATCAACTCATTACAAGAAATAAAGAAAGCTCTAGCAGAATCTTCAGAAGAAAAGAAAACTCAAAATCATGAAGTCAGCTTCATACTCTGTATTATGAACTACTACTATACTTGTTCTTTTTGTAACTTGTCTATACTGTCATTCCATACCATGCATGTATAGGATAATAATGATAACATACCATAGAGCTTAAGTCTAAACACGCATATCCTGATGTGGTTGTATGCACATGCGCTCATGCCCTGATTGACTGCAAGTCACTGTTTTGTTCTGTCTTCTACACTTAGTCAATTTCCACTTCATAGTTTACTTTAAAAAATTCATATGAATTTTTTTCCATAATGACAACACAAAATAAGCCATATACTCCTTATGATTCAACTTTCCAACAATCTCCCCCTTTGTCATTAATGGCAACAAAGGAATGTGGCCAAGTTACTCAAAATTGACTAACACAAAAATCGTATCTTATTATACTTTATAATATATACTACTCCCCATATATATACATTCTCAGTGTTTACAACATTTTTCACTATCTTTTTTACTACTAGGCCTGATTTAATTCTTTTCTCGGCCTCCTCATATCTGCCAAACCTTGGTTGCTTTTTGTCCAGCGGCTCATTGATTAAGGCATCAATTGCATTTGTTGCAAGATCAATGTTGATCTCATACTATAGTAGTTGCAACCATGCTATTCTTGCTACTACAGGTTTGATGTAAGTATGATCTATGTTGACCATGAAGCATATCTCATCCTTAAATTTCTCAATGAGTTTGTCGGGGATTCTTACCCTCTTTTGCATTCGGTCTTTGAATACATGATAGTTTCAAAATTATCTCCTAGAGCATCTATGTTCTCATTGATTTGCATGGTTACCAGCTTGGTGCTGTCCCATTTTATGTCTCCAACAAATGGGAACTTTTCTTGAAAAAAAAAAGAAAATACACATGATTAATGAGCCAAACTTATAGGTGTTTGACTTTGCATTCCTGATTGTCTTGAGATTTTCTTTCAACTAATTTAGGATTAGCTTAGACAAGTCTAACTATGTACCATTCTTCACAATTTTTTAAGTTGTATCCACAACACCTAATGCAATATTGTTTAATCTACTAGCTTGTATGAATTTGTAACCAGCTAGTACACATGCACCAAACTTAATTTCATCATCGTCTATGGTTGTCACTTTCAGTCCACACCCATGCCATTTGGCTCCAGCCATCTTTTCAGTCGCTGCCTTCGGTGGTTGCTTGATCGCCTTTACTTTATCAGTTATGGAGTAACCGGTGACCACATGGATGACATCTTGGATTATTTCCTTAAGTTCATCCAACCATAACTTTTTATTGTGCATTCTTCTTAGTACTAACTGAATCCAGTCAGTTTTGAAGACATTCAAAAACTTTAGGGTATTGGTAAGCCCTTTTACCTCAATGTATTTGTGTTCATCCTTAAGTTTTCTATCTTCATTACAAAGCTTCTATTAAGCTTCTTCCATCTCTGTCATTCCAATTTCTAAAATCTTACAGTGTATGAAGGATCTAATGTCCTCACGTAGCAAAACCCTAGCTGACATGCATGAGAATGCACCAGCTTCATCGGGCTATGAGGAAACCTCTAGATGAATCATCTATTTGGGTTCCTCACATGCATTATTTTTCATGAGTTTGAATTCATCCTTCTTAGCCTTTTTAGCTTTTATGGATCATGATGTTGATGCCATTTTCAGAAATTAGGGCTTCTGTGTAAATGCATAAAGAATGGAGTTATCTATCTGTAGAACTTACTGTTGTGTTTGCACATATCTCTGAACTATTTTTGAGTGCTAGGTGGTCAAGTCATGATCACTCTACAACTTTTTTTCTTTCTACTCAAAATTGCCTTTGCTCGGTCTGCTCTAGGTGTCATGACAAATGAGTCACTCTGATACCCTATTTATAGTTTTTTTCCTAAAATGTGTGTAATAAATACTCACCAACTCATCAGTATTCGAAGACTGAGTTCGTCGATGAAGAATTTATTACCATCGGTCATGCTTACAACATATTTGAGCAGTCAAAGTTAACTTACCCTTTATCAATAGGTTTTGATAACACAGACAACTTGTTCATGTGCTTTTTTACTGATGCATCTCAGGTAATACTAACAAATTTTTTTTGTAACTGATGTCTCTCGGTAAATATAGGTAGTCTTTCCTTTAAGTGTATATTGAAGGGATTCGGTATATATGCCTGAAGACATTGTTTTCACATTTTTCAAAAAGTATAACCATGATGCATCTATCTTATGCTAATTTGGAATTATTTAATCATATTATGGAATTGATGTAAAGTAATAGCTTAGGGTTAATGTAGTTCCATGCTTACTTGTTCTGCTTAGGTGGGGTTGGTGATGTCATTGGATCCATTGGATGGGGTGTCACCATTTGCATTTCTCATTCTAGCTTCATCATTTCTTGAAGGTTTTCTCCACATCTTTCTCTAGCCCTTTGGATATCTTCAATGGTGTTTCCATTGGGTTATGTTCTTGTCTCTGTCATTTGGTCTCTGCAGTCCTTTTTGAGATGACCAACTTTGTGCACAGTGTAAGCATACCATTCTAGGGTTAGTCCATCCTCTAGAATTTTTAGTCCATAGTCTCATACATTTTGCAGCAATCTAACCATACCTTCTACATGCTATACAATTTGTCCAATTATTGTAGTCTCATACATACTAATTACCAATATGCTTCAGTTGATATGGAGTGTCTTGACCTTTAGGTTTCCATGCCTGCCTTTTCTTTTTCTAGCATTCAAGACTTGTGTACCCATTTATCTTGCATGTAGGATAGTATTTGTCCATGTAGGTTTCCTTCCTTGGCTTTTCTATCTTAGACTTACATTCATATGTCTTATGTCTTTTTTTGTTATATTTATAACAGAATCCTATGAATGAGGTGTAGATTTAGGAATACCTTTCTTTTTGCCTCTGCACATATTTGTCATGTGACCTTGCTTTCCACAGTGTTTGCATGTAATATTTCTTGGTCTTTGATTTTCCTAAACATTCTTTGGATTGGATTGATTTGATGATTCTCCATTTTTGTAAAGCCTAGATTTTTGTTGTTTTTGTTGACTCTTCGTTGTCCTTCTAGAAAATCATGCATTCTTTTATTTCTCTCTTCAACCTTTCTGATAACTTCATTATGTTGTTGCTGAATTCTAACCTCATGCTTTATTGTTTCATTCTCTTCTCTTAGTTCACCGATAATCTGTATTCTTTCAATGAGCTCAAAATTTATTATGTTTACTTCTTGACTCATGAGAGTAATTTGATTTGTGAGCTCATGTTGATGCTCAGCATGTCTTTGAGTTTATAACTCCCTTTCTTGTAGTTTCTCTATAATCTTCCTTTTGTCATCAGTATCTAGTGTTCTTTCTATTTCAGCTTGTCTAGAAGAGATCATCACATCAATCATTCTAACCATCTAAGTCTCTTGACCAATTTACAAAATCTTTATTTGCTTTGTTAGATGTTGATTGATCTCCTTTAGATTTTTGACATTCTCTTCTGATGCATTTGATGCTTTTCTTGTATTTGATCCTGAAGAATCAAACAAATATGGAATCTCTTCTTCTTGATAATTGTTTTCATTGCTTTGAGTTTCCATTCCTTTTCTCTCATCCAACAACTCTCTCATCTTGATTCTAGCTTCTTTATACTGTTCATAGAACATTTGTATCTCAAGATTTTTATTCTCAATATTCTTATCAAGTTTATACTTCTCCATTGTATGATCTTTTCTCTTAAGCCTTTAATCCTTTCAAGAAGAAACTTAGCTCTGATACCAATTTTTGGGTTTAATCAAAGTAGTACTGAGAGGGGAGGGGTGAATCAGTACCTCTAAAAAATTTTCATGTTCTTTAATCAATTAACCTTTGTAATCAATTGCATATCCATGCAATCTAATCTACACTTTGTGAGAGTTATATCATTTCATAACATTAATAAACATGTGAATCATTCATAGAAACATTCATGAACATAATTTCAACACATAACATAAGATATGATATCACAGAAAACTCCTGTTAGGAAGTAAAAACTACTGTGGGGTTGGCACCCACAAAACATCACTATCTCCAGAATGGAAGGGGCCGGTTAAGGATTACAATTTTGATCACATCTGATGATCTACCCTATTAGGAGTATCGGTGGAGATCTGTTAAATTCTACTCTATTAAGATCTTTTAGCAACACTATTAAGTGTGCACTCCGTTAAGAGATTTGATATAGGACTGTTAAATACACCTTTCTTTAAAAGATTTCTTACACTTTGCTTCACTTGTTAGAATGATAGAAAATTACAAATTGACCTATTAAATGCAATCTCCTATTATTGATACATATCCTATGTAGTTCACATATAAAATAATATCACCTTAACTGCGATTGAATAATACCTCTGATTGCCGGTTTCCTCTGTTCTTGCTTCAGCAAACCAAATTCTTCTTTTGCTGCTCTGGTTCTTAAAACTCTCAATTCAATCCATAAATTTGCTCATTCTATTCTTCTCTCTCTTCCACACATATTCTAATGAATTATTACATCATCTACTTATAGATGGATTAATTTCAGCGAGTTGATGGTAACAAAAATGTTAACTCTAAGATCAGGTTTACAACTTGCACCTAGATCTCCTAGTCTATGTGATTTAAATTAGTTATACTGATTAAAAAACTTACATTAATCTTTCTTGTCCCTAAAATAAATGGATTTAAAACAATTAAATATCCTATAAATAGAGTACCCTTTCTTTATCTAACGTGGAAGTCAGATCCACTTTTTGCAGACTGCAACAGATTTTCAGTTCTGTCTTTCAGTCATTGTTGACTGTCCTTCGGTTTTTACTGTCAGTTGCACTGAATTTTTTTCATGGGTCTGCACTATAAATTTTTTTTTAGGTTCCTCTATCGGGTTCCTCCTTAACTCTTTGAATTGTGGTTTTCGGTTTACACACTACCTTGTGTCATCAGTTCTCTCTGTACTTAGTCATTTTTGGTGATCTACCAATCTGCTCTTCAGTTTTCCCTTTACTGTATTTTTGTGTAAGCTTACCAAAAGTGTTGTTTGAATACTAATGAAAAATTAATTTCATCAAATGTTTGTCTATATATTCCATTTTATTCACAATAGGTATTAAACATATCTATTGTAAACTCTCCACCCTTATCAGACGTCCAACATTTTATCTTCAGACTTGATTCATTCTCAACTTTTCCTTTGAAATTTTTACACTTATAGATACTTTCAGAATTTTCTTAAAGAAATTCAACCCACATCATCCTATAATTGTCACCAATTATGAGTATAAAATACCTTTCTCCATAGTATGATCTTGTTCTTGTAGGACCATAGAGATATATATGTGCTAGATCCAACTTCTCCTTTTCTGAATAAGATTTTATCTTAAAAACTACTTCAATTTTGTTTCCATATTACACATTCTCTACATATGGTGGTAGAGGGATTCACAATTTTTGGTAAATCTCTGACTACATTTTTCATACTTTCTTTCACAATATTATCAAAATTTATATGAAAAAACCTTTTGTTCTATAACCAACTATCATCAACTTCGCAACAAAACAAGTATCCTCTATATTATTCAATTCAAACACATTACCTCTTGACTTTGTACTTGATTGAATAAAATCTCCCGAATGACTTTTGGTAGTACATTTCCCATCTTGAATTTTAAATGATAGCCCTTGTCTACAAGTTGTCGAATGCTCAATAATTTATGCTTAAGTCCATCAAAAAGAAATACATTATCATTATTAGTTTTACCATCAAGTGAAATTGAACCTACTCCAATGATCAATTTTGGAGTGTTATCACAACATCTAACTACACCACCATCATATTTATTTAGCTGAATAAACTTACTTTTATCACCAGTCATATGATGTGAACAAACACTATCTATGGCCCTTTCAAATTTATTTTTAACATGAGAAAATAGCGCTCTTTCTTCACGAATAGGATCATTATCTTTAATAGAAATAAATCCAATCTCATGATAATCCACATCATCATCATCAAACACACCTTCACTTGCATAATAGAATTCATTATCTTTAGAATAATCTAGCCTATGAAACTTAGGTTTATCCTTAGGAACTCTTGTGGGACATCTAGATGAAAAATGACCAATCTTATTACATGAAAAACACTTCAGGGGTAACTTTCAATTTAAATTTACCCTTACCTCTCTTTTAACTTCTTGTGATCAAAGCCACAAGTTCATCTACTTTATTTTCCTCTTTTACTATCTTGGCTCAATCATCAAAACATTCACCAAGTTCTTCATTCCTGTTACCTCTGTTGATGCTCGCAAGACTTGATAAAGACTTTTTGTCATTGTGCACAGTTGCCTTGAATGTATATTTTTCCTTAGGTAAAGTATCTCCCAGTCCTATGGCCTCATAGGTGGTCAACTTAGAAATCAATATCTCCATGTTGAAGTTCTTTGTCAAGGGTATCATCTCTTCTATCACTTGCACTTTAGTTTTGTAAACAACTATCAAAGATCTAACAATATTTATGATCACTATTTCTTCAGTATATGTGCCTCCAGAGTTTTTAATCCCTTTGACAACCTTTTTAACCCTCTGTACATATGATTTGACATTCTCGTCATCTCACATTCTCAAACTCTACATATTAGTCTTCTAGTTTTGCAATTTCACCTACTTGGTAAACTTATCTCCTTCATATAATGCCTCTAGTCTTGTCTATAGTTTAGGTGCAGAATCCAAGCCTTTAACCTCTTTGAATTCAATCTCAGAGAGCATGATGATAAATTATTCTCTCAAAACCATATTACATCTTAACATATACTTTTCATTTTCATTATTTTTATCTAATTCATCTTTAGGCTTTATCTGCTCATCCTTCTTTGTAATCATCCAGTAGTCAATTCCTAAATAGAGTAGATGAGTTCTCATCTTATTCTTCCAACTATCAAAATTTTTAAGACCAAATTTTGGATCCTCCTTCATATAGTATACCATCTTCAGGATCAACTCGGGTTGTTAATATTTATCTCAAAGCACCAAAAGATCTGATACCAATTTTCAGCAATAATAGTCTACCAACACAACTGAGAGGGAGGGGGTGAACCTATTGTGAGCTAGATAATTAAACTTTAAACTTTATAAACCAATTACTCAATTCAAATATAAACACATCAAATACAACATCATAACATAAGTAACTACCTTCAAGGAATCCTTGTAAAAGGTAAAATCCCGGTGGGAACTAGCACCCACAAATAATTTAATGAGATTATAGTATACATGTTAAACAATTTAGCCGTGTTAGGAGCTTATTACAACATTACACTACACTATCCCTATTAAAGGACAAACCCTAGTAGGAGTCAATAGTAATAGTGGGATGACTACCCAAGCATAGTGCCCAAAGAAGGTTAAATCCACCCTCAAGGATTTACAATCTGAACAAGTGTATATAAAAAATATACAATCCAATGAACTATCTGATAGCAATTGTCCTTTCTTGGTTAGTTCCAATGAAGTACTATAATCACAAACTCTTCTCTACATTGACCACCCAATCAAGCTTCATAGCTTCCACACTTCTCTTTCTTTTCAATTACCTTCTCATTATACCACCACCTTTTCAAGAGAAAAGATCTCTCATATATACCCTATTACAATAATTGATTAGGTCAGAAAATTAAGCTTTCCCAATATATAAATAAATATTTAACCCCTTGATAAGATACACACAGTACCTAAAACAAGTAAACATCAACTACAATACATCAGCTATAATCCAAGATCCACAATCCATGCTCACAATCTAGAATGCACACTACATCTCTAAAGTCAGCCCCAAATAGTTCTCCTTGTGAATACACACAACATATGACATCACCAACAATCACATGACTTTTGATCACTAAAAAAATTCCTCAATATTCCTTTTGTCATCTCTTAAACTCACATAACCTAAATCATCATCACTATAAGATATCCCTAAAACATAGAGACACACTCTATCAAGCATCACTGTCACAATCCAGAAACTAGTCATCACTAAGACATCTATAACTACTTGAATATGTAATATTAAGCCAAATTACCTTATAAATAAGATCATCACATATTATTTTACATATAATCATCTTCACTCATTCTGACTCAACCATAGAGTATCCAGACACTTGTGTCAGTCATCATAAAATAGTAATAACTAGTCTATTCTCTCCATAGAAACATATGTTGACATCAGTGACAAAACATGACTGCCAAGAACATTAGTAGTAACCAATTCTAATATCATCCAACATAGAGGTTTTTATTTTTGCATTGTAATAAATTGTTATCCTTGCTCTGGGTTCACGGGACCAGTCAGGGTTGTATATAGGAAAATGGATCCTTAGGAATTTTTTAGCGTGACAAGTAAATGTTCCTTAGAGGAATGAAAGAGGATCATATGTATAGTAAATTTTCTTTTTTTTAGTTTCATAAATTTCAATGGTGAATTTTGAGCTCTTTCTCTAAGCAAGCTGGTCAATAGCCCAACTAGGGAAATTAGAGGACCAAAATGTTTCATTTAAAAGAGGGGATTCAGATAAAAAATCTAATACCTTAGTGGTGTTGATGTGACCCTAACCATGTTTGATTCATGAGTTGGAGGAAATGTGAATCCATTTGAATGAGTTTTGAACACGGTTTATAAAGACTGGTTTATTTCTTAAGGAAATGCATCATTTAGGCTTTAGTGTTGTATAGACACCGCCAGAGGCTAAGACCTAGAAAATATTTTAGGCCTTTGTAAAGGGTATTTGGATCATATCTTGGATTTTGGGGTTGTGTGGAATGTTTTCCCAAGAAATCAAAATCCCTAAAGAATACGGATAATTGAGGCATAATTGCTTCTAGCCCGAATTAGTAGGCAAAATGGGTAACAATGGATAAATGAATCCAATAACTTTATAGAAGTTGGTATTGAGAAGTTGGATTTTCCAAGAACATATCCTAACTCCTTCAAAGTTGGTGAATTGGTTAGAAAATTAGGAAAATGGCTTACCCTGGTAAGCTCTATGAAAGCATAGATTGGTCACTTCATAAACTTGATAGGAAGATTGAAGGGAAGGGTTAGGAGATTAGTTTGGAATTCTCCTAAGATACTTATTTATAAGTGAAACCCTATAGAAAGTCCTATGTGACTTGAGTTGAACTTGGGCTAAGTTCAAAGGTGTAAAATCTCCCTATCAGATTGGTATCTGAGCCCTAAAATATTTGACCTAGTGAGTAAGTGTTGCATGTCAGACAGAGAATTAGTTGGGGAAACCAATATGGTGACAAATGTAGCTCTATCCAAGAAGGTGGATCACCAAGAGTTGGATGATAGACTCTTGAGAGAAAGAATGGCCCAAATAGAGAAAAAAATTGTTGAAGTAGAGGAGAAGATAAAAGAAGTCAGTGGAAAGATTGATGAGAAAGAATGAAACGGAAAAACCATAGTAGTGGAAAATGAGTTGCCAGAGCCTGACCCTATTATTCAAGAAGAGCCTTTCTTAAGAGCCCTAAAATTCATGAGAGGAAAATATCTAGAGGGTATACCACTTTTTAGTGCCAAGATAAAGCTAGAACTTGTGATGGAATGGATTGAGGGATTAGAGAATCATTTTGACTATGGTGGGGTGAGTGAAGCCTACATAGTTAGAGTAGCCAAATCAAGATTAAGGGGAGTGTAATGCAAAAAATATGGATAGGGTTTAGAATGATGGAGATTTTCTCATAAAAGTGACCCTATGCACATATTATCCATATAAATTTAATTGTAATTGATAAGGGGTATAAATCTGGAAATGTTTATAAAGGGAAATGGAGTAAAATACATACCTCTGAAAAACAACCTACTAAAAAACCTATCAGACAGTCTCAGAAATTGTTGATTTTCGTGCTCCTAAACTAAAATAGCGAAATCTACAAAACTGGAAAATATTTTTCCAATCAGGCTCAGTTCCGGTTTTGACCATCAATTAAATGTGAACTTTGACCTAGAATTTTTGATTCTGACCTAAACTATCAGACAAAAAATGTATTTCTAGATCCTGGTAGTTTGCTAAAAAGGGTATCTGAATCTGCATGCCAATTCATTGTTCCAAACATGTACCTATAATAAAAATGGATTTATTTGTTGGGGGGTAGGGGTTTACCTTTGTCAAACCCTCATTTTTGAATTAACCTTATAATTGAATTGAAATTGCATAAATAAACAAAGTAAATAAACCAATTCACCTTGCTTGTATAGAAACCCTTGTGGTAGATTTGAATCCTTAGATCCACAAGGATGAATGCTTGAATTTGTTTGAACCTTGTAGAAGAGTATGAAGTTGATCTACCATGCCAATTCATGGCCCCATGGAAGTGTGCTCAAGTACTTGAATTGAGAATGCAAGAATGGAGGTGTCTTGAATGCTTGAGAGATCTTGAGATTGCTTGATAACTTGTAGATAATAATGGATTTCCTTCTAACCACCTTATGATTTCCCTCATAGGAGAAATGAGAGATGAAAACCCTTCTTTTATAGTGATCTTGGGCACAAAGGCCGACATAGAAAACAATAATTAAGGGTCCATGGAAAAAAAATGTAGAGAGGCACACATGGAGAGGAAATTAAATTAAGGTCTTGACACAAAACTCTAGAAGGGGTCCACCCTTAAGGTAGAAATAATTATTTAACATCATTGTCATAAAATTTGAGGTAAGGCTGACCCCAAAGTTAATTTGAGCATTAGGCAGAAAAATCAAGAAAGGATAATCTCAAATAATAAATTAGGAATCCCACATTAAGCTCGAGAAAGGTCTAGCTCAAATATTAATTTAAGAATTCAACACTTAACTCAAGAAATAATGGCCCCAAAGATGGAAAAGATGAAATTTTGATGAAACCCCAAAACTGAAACCCAACCCCAAGGACCCTGGACCTTGGAGTCAAGGTCAAGGTCGACCCTGACCTAGGTCAAGGTTGAGGTCAACCTTGACCCAGAGGGTCAAGACCTTGGGAAATGTGCCCAAGTCTCAAAAATAAGGAGAAAAGGAAGAAAAGAGGGGTAGAACAGGCACATAAGCACATGAAACTCCACAAAATCATGAAAGTGTCTAAATCAGAACCAAATAGCCTACTAGGGAGGGCTAAAAGGTCTCAACATGGAGTGCATCCATTTTATGATGATTTGTTTAGCCCCAAAATTACAAGAGTATGGGCTCAATGCAGACTCTTGGTAAAGTAGGATGAAAATAGAAGAAGAAATCCCTATTATGATTAAGGATATAAGGAATCCATCAATCCCCCAATGAATTTAAGTCCTTGTTAAATCCAAAAGCATAATAGGAGAGAGAAAAGAAGAGAGAGGAGTGGCCAGCTCACCCAATAAGATGTGTGTATCTCAATGTGAACCATAAAAAGGATAGGATGGCCCACCAAGCAAGCACTTGATAGTCAACCTATAAAGTTGTGTGCCTTCTAGCAACTTTGTGCATGTATGTAATGCATCTTTTGATGGCTTTTATGAAGTACCCATGGATCCATATCCTCATATCACCATGGAATACATTTGTAAAATGCGTCTCTTCATAATTTAGCAACATGTGTGCATTACCTTCTAAGGATTTAACATATTGAATTGTAATTGAATGTTTATCTCTTGAGGATTTAGCAAATTATGTGTCTTACCTTTATAGGATTTAACATTATGTATAACAAAAGGTTAGAACAAAAATGCATAATATAGAATGAGGGAGGCCATATATATGCCCCCTCCTTAAGATGGAAAAATGCATACTAATTTTGACATGTTATGGAAAGAAGAGAACAAGGATAAAGCCTTCTTTAACAACATCAAGAAAATATTCATAGAAAACACCCTGTCCAAGCCAAGCAGATCAAAACACCTATGAGGAAATGGAAGGGATGAATGTAAAGAGATATCATGCAAGAAGTGAAAAAGTAACCCTTGTAAGGGATAACACACTATTCAGTTTCCAAGGTGAGAGATTTATCAACCATGGAAACCAAATGTCAAACAATGAAATAGGTTATATTCATGGACATAGATCCTCAATGTAAACAAAATTTTCATGTATGACTGGATATCACATAATAGATAGATACTGCTTAACCAAGGGAAGAATGAATCCTAGAAAGATAGAAAAGAAGGAGATGGAATCCTTGCCCCCCCAAGCGTAGGAAAAATGATGAAAGGGGACCTATAATATTTCTCACAACACTATACAAGACAACGATTCCCCAAGGATTAGGCTAACATTGTTTACCTAATGTGGAGCTCTATAATAGGAACATAAATGTTATTTAGAGAAAATAGGATTGAAATTTAACTCATTTCCACATGATATATTGATAACTTTACCATAAATGGGCTGCATAATATTATATTGTAAAGCTTGATATTCATTAGTAGAGTGAACAGGAAATTTATGATACAAAAAAATAGGAAGAGTCTTCAAGTGTGGACTACGTTTGTTTTTGAATTTAGGTCTAGTAATCATCTTAGCTCAAAGAGTTTAGGAAAAATAACTTCTTGGTCAAATTCCTTCATAGGGTCATCATGTTTTGAAGTGTTATTTAAGATGTTGGTAAAATTGATGTGTTTTTGAGGATTAAATCCCAATCCATAAAAATTCTCATTCCCCCATTCTGTAAGGGCATTTGAATTCCCAATTTATGCTTACCACATCCTTGACCATGGAATCCTTGTTTAACTAGTAAATGATAACTAGGACCATAACAAGAAGTCATATCAAGAGTCAATGGAACTGTTAGCACTTTTTCTTGTATGAATCACAGTGCTTGAAATAACTACTTGAACACCATGCTTCCTAATACTGATTCAGGGACAAGAAAAGCCTAATTTCTAAGGACTGGATAAGGTCCTTCTTCGTTTTCGAGCTCCACATATACTCAGGCAGGTTTTACCTTTTATGATAACTGTTTACACAGTATGTTATAATATGGACACTGATTTGCTATGTATCTCTTATGAAACCAACTGATAAATTACCTTGCAACTGACCAAGCATAATCAAATACAAGATATAACCATATAAACCATGATCCTTAATATAG
>MU226050.1:2002171-2022877 GCA_018584345.1 Thuja plicata | reverse complement strand
GAATGACCTGAGGTTTAAAACATAAGCTCTCTGATATGCATGCTAAACATTCCCAAAGTGATGGCCTATGAAACTCAACAGGGTGTGAGATACTCAGAGACAAAGTAGGCTCCGGACAACAAATTGACATTTAGCAAAGATGCAGAATTAGGTGACCCCCTCAAAATGACTACTGCCTAAACATGTCAGAACTGGAATTTAGGAGCTGGGACCCACTGCATACATCAAATGAAAGGCATTAAAGCTTCTTCCAAATTTGTATCTCATAAAAATCATCCGGACACCTTTTTCAATCACTCCATCTGAGTCTTCTCACATAGAATTTCAGGGATATTTTACTTTGCTTGTCTGAAAATTTTAACATGGTCACTCCAAATTTGTTCCAAATTTAGGAGTACCAACAGGAACTTCAGTGGTCAGTCTATCATCATTACTAATTTTGATAGATTCATAGTGGGTAGAAGCAATGAAAAATTTATTACGAAGAGAATGAGAAGTAGAATAAAAATCTCATTGTTCAAACTCTCTTTGTCGCTTCATAAAATCAAGATTAGAAACTTTATACTCTCCAACAAAGGTAGGATTAAAATTGAAGGTTCCCCAATCATCTCTAGGAAGAGCATTAGAGGAAGAAGGATGACTATTAGGAATAGGAGTATTGTGGGTTTTAATATTCAAACAAGGATTTGGTGCATCATCCACATGAAGTCTACCCAAAAGGGGCTTATAATTAAGAGGTCCAAGAATAACATTAAAATGAGTATTCAAGATGACCGCACCTACATTTATAGGTAAGGTAATGATGCCCAAAGTGTTCTTATCAATGTTATCACAGCCACGTATAGGAGCATTGTCAGGTTAAATAGTTGAAAGATCGACTTTAATCACTTTGAGAATGTCCATGCTGCAAATATTAAGCCCAAATACATTATCAATCAAGGTCCTACGAATGATACTCTTATTGATAGTAACAAAAACCATAAGTGCATCATATTGATTCTGAACTTCTTTAGAACGTAAAGCATTTTAAGTGAATACAATGTTAGGAGCACCCAGGGTAGCATGCATGCACTATAAGAAGACATTGAT
Source organism: Thuja plicata (assembly GCA_018584345.1). NCBI lineage: Eukaryota > Viridiplantae > Streptophyta > Pinopsida > Cupressales > Cupressaceae > Thuja > Thuja plicata. Next base: position 2,021,788 of record MU226050.1, on the reverse strand, counting down.
GTTCTCTTGATTAGGAGGTGGAGAGGAAATAGTTGCTAGAGATTTTTACAAGGCTTGATGGTAGGTAGGTGAATTTTGAAGAAGATCCCATAAAGAAATCTTTACAGGGGTATTGTGCAATTGGTTTATCAAATCATACTCCTTACTAGGAAGATGAGGTGGAGGAGGAAGAATGGGTTGAAAAGGTTGTAAAGAAGCAGGAACCATTGGATTAGGTGGAGGGTTATTCCTTGTATTATAGGTGTTAGCTATAGAATCTTGAGCATTGAAAGAGTCTAAAGACTCGATAAGTTTACCTTTGATAGTAATTCAAAGACAACCTTTAATAGTCAACAAGGGTTTTTGATAAACCATGTTAGTTGTCTCAACACTATGAATAGATTCAAAAGAAGGATGCAAAGAAGACATCGTAGGAGGAGATGAGGTAGGATCTTGATTCTCCATAAGATAATCACTAAGGGCTCCACTAATGCCTCATCACTAGAAGGAATCCCAAATGGAGGTAAAGCATCTATAATGTCTTTTCTTTCTCTAAAATGATTGCAAAAGGGGGAGTGTGTTTTAGAAAAAGAGTCACCATCATGGATAAATATGTCATCCATTAATAAATAATCCTCTTGTATCAAATCATCTTTATGAGGAGGGGATAAATCAATATCTTTATCCAAGGGTTCATCCCAAAAAGTAGAGTCATCCACAATGGCTTCATGAGGAAGAGAGTAATCAACATCCAAATCCAAAGGTTCATCCCAAATAGGAGGATTATCATCCCTATCAATAAAGAACCTTGTAGGAGTGCCATAAATCACTAAAGCTTGATCCTTAAAGGGGAAAGAAGGTAAATTATATTCTAAAGTAGGCTCATAGAAAAGATATATATTAGAAGAAGAATTAATATCAATCATCGACTCATCTCCGTAAAGAGAAAGATTAAAGTCATTTGATTTCTCTAATATATCCTTAAAATTTAATACAGAAGAGGAAAAAGAAACATCACATGCCCTAAATGAATTCTTCCTAGTTGTATCAATATTATAAATAGTAGAACATGAAGGTAACCATGCACACACCCTATGGTAAAGGTTAATTGAAGAGGTTGTAGAGGAGGATGAAATAAGAATAGGATCCACTGAGATCATATTTGGAAAATTTTAATCCTCACTTCTACGTACCTCATTAGGGGATCTATCATGTTTTGCAACAAAAGCATCATCAAAGTATTCAAAACAAAAATCATACATGTTGAACACAAAGTAACATTATAAGCATGAAAAAAAATGTAAATATTTTTTATATTTTTAAAGAAATTTGTATTTTTTTTTTTGACATATATATGCATGAGCATAAAATAAATCTATTTTTAAATGCATGTAAGTTCTAACATAAGATTCAAATCTAACACCAAAAACAAAGAGTTGTCTATCGCTAGTTCACGAAAATGCAATGTAGAAAATATGGATAGGGTTTAGAACAATGGAGATTTTCTCATAAAAGTTACCCTATGCACATATTATCCACATACATTTATTTTTAATTGACAAGGGCTGTAAATCTGAAATTTTTTGTAAAGGAAAATGGAATAAAATACATACCTCAGAAAATGAACTTGCTAAAAACCCTGACAATCGGTCTCAGAAATTATTGATTTTCGTGTTTCTAAACCAAAATTGTGAGATCTACAAAACCTAGAAATATTTTTCCGATCTACCTCAGTTCCAATTTTTACCCTCAAGTCAATGTCGACTTTGACCCAAAATTTTTGATTCTGACCTAGGGCAGAATCGACCTCTGGGTCTAACCTAAAATATCTGACATAAAATTTGTTTTTGGATCCTGATAGTTTTCCAAAAAGGGTATATGAATTTGCACTCCAATTCGTTGTCCTGAACTTGTACCTACAAGAAAAATGGATTTTTTTGTTGGTGGGGGAGGGTTTTTCCTTGTTCAAACCCTAGTTTTGGAATTAACCTTATAATTGAATTGAAATTGCATAAATAAAAAAAGTAAATAAACCAATTGACCTTTCTTGTATAGAAACCCTTGTGGTGGATTCAAATCCTTAGATGCAAAAGGATGAATGATTGAAGTTGTTTGAACCTTGTAGAAGAGTATGAAGTTGATATACCATGCCAATTCATGGCTCCATTGAAGTAAATGTGCTCAAGTACTTAAATCGAGAATGCAATAATGTAGATGTCTTGAATGCTTTAGAGATCTTGAGATTGCTTGATAACTTGTAGATAATAATGGATTGCCTTCTGACCGCCTTACGATTTCCTTAATAGGAGAAATGAGAGAGGAAAGCCCTTATTTTATAGTGATCTTAGGCACAAAGGCTGACATAGAAAACAATAAATAAGGGTTCATGGCACAAAAATCTAGAGAGGTGCACATGGAGAGGAAATTAAATTAAGGTCTTGACACAAAACTCTAGAAGGGGTCCACCCTTAAGCTAGAAATAATTATTTAACAACCTTGTCACAAAATTAGAGGTAAGGCCAACCCCAAAGTTAATTTGAGCATCAGGAAAAAAATCAAGAAAGGATAATCTCAAATTATAAATTAGGAATCCTACACAAAGCTTGAGAAAGGTCCAGCTCAAATATTAATTTTAGAATTTGACACTTAACTCAAGAAGTAATGGTCCCGAAGAGGGAAAAGATGAAATTTTCATGAAAGCCTAGAATTGGGACCCAACCCCAAGGACCCTAGACCCTAGGGTCAAGGTCAAGGTTGACCCTGACCTAGGTCAAGGTCGAGGTCAAACTTGAATCAGAGGGTCAAGACCTCAGGAAATGTGCCCATCTCAAAAACAAAGAGAAAAAGTAGAAAAGAGGGGCAAAACAGGCACATAAGCACATGAAACTCCATGGAAGCATGAAAGTGTCTAAATCAAGACCAAAACAACCTACTAGGGAGGGATAAAAATTCTCAATATGGAGTGCATCCATATTAAGATGATATACGGAGCTTCTTTAACATGGAGGAAGTTTTTTCAAATAAAGAGAGATAGAAGGTAAACTTCCTATTGCTACTTAGAAAAAACTCAAAGAATCTTATATGCAAGAAGATTATGAGATTTAGTTACATAAGAAAAGATAGAACTTGAGGTAGAAGGAGCTTGATGTGAACTCTTATACTGAAGAGTTCCAAAAATTGTGTTTAAGGTCCAAGATTCAAGAGGATGAAATCTTGGGAGGGGCAAGATATCTCAATCCTTTGAGATGGAACATTCAAGAAGAGATAAATTTTTTGATACCTACTACTATCCAAAAGTGTTACTAGATAACCCTTAAGGTAGATGAGAAAAGTAAGAAGAATCAATAATTAGGAAGTAGGGGTAGAGGGTGGGGAAGAGTCAACATAGGCCATAGAGGGAGTTTTGGTGGCAAAATTTTTGACTAGAGGGTCCAAGGAGAATCTAAATTCATAGAGAAGAGTGGAGAAACTATTGGTAAAGGAAATTATGGTAGAGGAAGAGTTTTTGGAAGCAAAAACAACATAGGAAGATATAGTGGGGGAAGAGGATCCTGCTTTGCCAATATGAAGTATTACTACTATCATCAATTAGGAAACCCGACCTATAGATTTCCTGAAAAGAATCCCTCTTCTTCTAAAGGTGTTAGGAGAGTGACTTGTGTAAAAAAGGATAGAGGGAGTGTGAAATCCCCTATGATATGTTTGGATTCATAAGTTGGGTCAAACTTAATGATTAGGAGAATTCTAATCAAGGAACTAGTTAAGGAAGAACCAAGGCAAGGAAGATCCCTTTTCAAGGTGAAATGTAAAATATTAGAAAAAGTATGTCAGTTTAATACAAAATCTTGGTCTAGTGATAACATTATATTGTAGGAAGCCACTAATAAGCTCAAACTGACAAAGATAGCTCAAACTAGTCCATATAGGGTTACTTGGCATATTAATTGGAAACAAAATTGGTAAATGAACAAGCATGGGTGGAATTTTCTATAGTGAGGTACAAGGATAATATTTTGTGTGATGTGTCACCCATGGATTCATTCCATATCCTATTGAGAAGACCATGAAAGTATGACAGGAAATCCCACCATGATGGTGAGAAAAAATCCTACTCTTTTCTTAAAAAAGGAGTTACCTATAAGATTCAGTCCTTGGTGGATGAGGAAGAAGGTAAGAATGTGGATCAAAATTTCTTAATGGTCAGTGGAAAGGAGTTTTTGAAGACCCTTAAGGAGGAATAAATTTTAGGTTATGCTATACTTGTGAATCCTAAAGAGGAAAAAAAGACCAAGAAGAGAGAAATACCTACAGAGATACAATGCTTATTGGAGAAGTAAAAAGACATAATAAATGATGGAAGTCCTGCTAGCCTACCACCATAGAGGACAATAAGTAATCAAATTGACTTTTTTCTAGGAGAATCCTTTCCAAACATATCCCTTTAAAAGATGACACCTCAGTGGCATAAGGAGATAACTAGACAAGTGCAAGAATTTCTAGACAGTGGTTTGATTAGGAAGAGAATAAGTCCTTGTGTAGTACCAAATGTTCTAGAACCTAAGAAAGGAGGTACATGGAGACTATGTATGAATTATAGGGCTATTAATAGGATAAATTTTAGGTATAGGTTGCCTACACCCAGAATTAAGGATTTGATGGATTGTTTGGGAGGAGCACAATATTAAACAAAAATAGACCTGAAAAGTGGCTACCATCAGATAAGGAAAAAGTAGGGAGATGAATGGAAAAATTCCTTCAAAACAACTGAAGGAATCTATGAATGGATATTCACGCCATTTGGAGTCACTAATGCTCCTAGCACATTCATGAGGCTAATGAATGAAGTCCAGAAAGACTTTATTGGTAAATTTGTTTTTGTTTACATTGATCACATATTGATATTTAGTAGGAATAGAGCAGAGCATCTTAAACATATTGAAACTATTTGGAAAAAATTGCAAGATGAATAATTAACTATCAAGTTGGAGAAACATGAATTCATGAAGTAGGAAATTGTTTACCTTGGATTTTTGGTGTCAAAATGAGATTTTAAGATGGATATCTCAAAGGTATCAGCTATACTCAATTAGCTGAATCCTAAAATAGCTAGTGAGGTGAGGATTTTTCATGGATTAGCCCAATTTTATAAAACAATTATTCAACATTTTAGTTTAATATGTGCCCCTATGCTTGATACTATTCAAGGGGGTATAAAGACTAAGTTCAAATGGACACAAGAGGAAGATAGGGGTTTTGAACTCTTGAAGAAAGATATGGCCACACAATTAGTACTCATGCATCTGAGTTTTGAGAAATTATTTATCTTGGAGTATGATGCTAGCAACATTGCAGTGGGAGTAGTTTTTTGCTAGGAGAATAGACCAGTAGTATTCTATAGTCAGAATCTTAAAGAAGCTAAACAAAGATAATCTTGTTATCAATTGGAAATTTGTGCAATGGTCCCATTAATTAAGAAGTGGAGAAACTACCTCCTACCCAAGGATTTTATTATATTTACTAACAACAAAGAATTGAGTTTTATAAACTCACAAGATAAGTTGAGCCACAGACACATAAAATGGATGGAATACCTAAAATCATAAAATTTACATGTTAAGAACAAGAAGTGACAGTTGAATAAGGTTGATGATGCATTGAGCATGAGATTAATCACAGTGCAAGAGATACCATTGAAGAGTAATCTTAATCTCTAAATTTTTGTTGATCATTTAGTGTCCACACTTAGTCATTTATTTAGACAGTTTTGGTCGGCTACCACTGCGGCCGAGCTAAAATAGTATAGGAAAAGCTACCCATTAATTCATTGCTGATCAGAATAGATCATAGATGCCGAGCTATCTAGAAATTAAGTGCTGAGCACTAGAGACTTAAGTGTCGAGCGGGATAGTTTTTCATACATGTCAGATATGACACAAACTTTAAGGTAATATGTTTGGGCCGACTTATGGGTATTTTGGGCCGACATATATCAAGCATTTAATATTCTCTATGGATTTAATTACACATTTAATTGTTTTTTCCTATGAATGGCATGAAGCTAATCATAAAATTGGAATGCCTACGAGGGATAAGTTTTATTTTTGATCATTGATCTAGATCTATTTGCTAGATTCAAAGTGTATAATAAGGTTGCTTCTTACCCTAATTATGTGTGAGAAATTGGAGAGAATAGAGAGAAGGTACATACATACATGAGAGATCTGTGAAGGGTTGTTTTGATAAGAAGAATAGATCTAGCAGAGTAGAAGGGCAGTGAGCAGCAAAGTAAGGACATATCAGATTAGAAGATCAGAAAAGGTATTATAAAGAGGAGATTCGTTATCATCATCAGAGTGCATATCAAAGGATCATATCTTGAGACATTCTAACAAGTGTATCAGGTGAAATCTCTTAACAAAGTGGTTCTAGTAGACCTTTCTAAATCTCTTAGTAGAGTGCTTACTTTACTGGAAGTTGAAATCCTTTCACAAGGTAGATTGTAATGATCTAAAGCTCTTAATCGAGAAGACCTTTAACCAGGTAGATTGCATATTGTAATCAAATTTTTTTATCCCTAATAGGAACACTTTATTGCTATAGTAGTGAAGAATTTGTGGGTTTCATCCCCATCCTATTTTTACCTATTTGGGTTTCTGGGTCACAAAATTATGTGTATTGTGTTATTCATTTACTATCACGGATGCTACTATATGCTAGATTGATTACATATTTATATGATTATGGATCAGTTTGTTTTAAATTTATTAAAGTTCAAGATCTGATTCACNCCCCCCCCCCCCCCCCCTCTCAGTGTCTAGATTTCCCAATATTGTATTTCCAACAATTGGTATAAGAGATTCATTCTCCTACAAAAATTTTTAACCATCTTGAGAGTACAGATCCAGAGATGGAGATTTATAGATTGGGTAAAGTCATTGAGAATCAAAAGATTGAAATTCAGCTAGCATTACATCATCTTGAGACATCTAGACATGAGTTGAGGAAGTCATTTACATCTAGGAAGGATTTGGCCAAACAAATGAATGATACTCACTATCAGGAAGAAGACACTGCAAATATATTTTAGAATGGAGATTGTACTGAGAGAAATGCATCAATTGTAGATCTATTACAAAAGAACAATGGACTATGTGAAGAAGTCAGGAACCTGAAAAGAGAATAAGAAATGTAGACAGTAAGACTATGTGAAGTAGTGGAACAAAACAAGAAAGCTGAAGATGAAAAAGATATGGTAGAAGAAGATAAAATAATGATGATTGTCAGACTTGATGAAAGGACACATGATTTGAAAATGATGACAATCAATCAGGTTGACATGGAAAATCAACTACTACTTCCAGATTAGGAGATTAGTAGGAAAGACATGGAAATTGTGAATCTGAGATCTTAGAACAATCTATTGAAAGATGATTTAAGATCTGAGAAAGAACTGAATGAAAGGTTGAATAAACCTAATGAAGCCTTGAATCATTTTGAGAATCTGATGGAAGCATCAAGAAGACCAAAAGATTCTTTTGGACTAGGTCACACTAAAGCAAAGTCATATACTAAGAAAGGAGAATCATCAAATACTGGTGAAAAGAGGAATGCAAAGAAAAAGAGAAACAAACCTGTATGCCACCACTATGGAAAACTAGGGCACACAGTAAACATTTTCCAAAACAAGAATGGTAAGTCCAATCCCAAACCTAAATTTAATGGTTATTGATTTAACTGTAAGAAATTTGGATATAAAGAACATGAATGTTGGGCCAAGGAAAATGATGCACCTCCCACATCAAAAATCAATGGATATTGTTACAATTGTCAAAATTTTGGACATAAGGCAGAAGAATTAAGATCTAATGCTAAAAAATAATGGACATCAAAGACACAAGCAAAAGCACCAATAAAAGGCAACACTTACAATTGGGATTATAACACAAGGCAAAGTTGTCATTACTATGAAGAGTATGGACATGCACCTGAAGACTACATAAAGACACATTTTAGAGGAAGATCTAAAAGTTGGATGAATGGAAGCCTAGTTTGTTTTAGTTGTTTGAAAATCAGTCATACTAAGAGAGAGTGCAAGACAAGAGTACCTTCTCTCACTATTGAGGAAATTAGAGCATAGATGAACAAGACATGGGAAAGGAAAATAGAGTTGAGGAGCAGTGAACCAACTGAAGCTGAGGTCACCCACTCCAATGGATCAGGTGATCACACAATCTCAAACTAAGAAAATGCGATACGTAAGGATCTATATTTAAATATTATATCTTACATAAATTCCTAACATATATTGTGCCAAATTCCATATTTGTATATGATAAGATAAATTAGGACATATTTTAAAGTTAAAGAACCAAGAAAAGTCACCTAAGAACTAGAGGTGCCGAGCATTAGTATTATACTGAGACCGAGCTCATTAGCATATGTGCCGAGCTAGTTTGGGTTGTGACCAAGATATTTTTAGAGTCCATCGAGGATAGCTATGTTGCACTAACTCCAACGGATAGGACATTTATTGCAAACCTACCTCAAAGCCTATAAATGAATGAACCACTCACGATTCATTTCACCTTGCGATATGATATTTCTCGAAGTGTTGAAGCATTGGAAAATTTTATTTGAGTAGAGATTTTTGAAGAATTTTATAGCGTGTCATCGGCTATTCAGTAAAAGTGTGAACTTTGACAGTTGCCAAGGTACTTTGTTTCATCTTTGAAACCCTTTATCTTCAAATTATGTATGCTAGTTCATCTTCACCAGTCAAGGGAATGGATAAGGAATTGATAGAAGTTTAGTTGGTGAGGAGAGACACCTATGCACCTCCAAACTTTTGAGTCATTCCTGAGAGTGCGATCGAAGGTGATCTGACTGGAGCCCTATCTTGGATCCCTCCAAAGGTACTCATGATTAACAACATTATGACATGTTACATATGTAAAATCAGTGAAGTTGGAGATCACGAACTGAGGGAATCCTACGAGAAACTATGTATAGACAGATCCCTAAAACCTGAACACAATCATCTAGCTAAGCGAGGGTTAACTTGAGCCCTAAAGTTTCCAAGGAATTTCAGGGAAGAATCGATCAAAATTATTCTTAGGAGGGTACATGATATGAGCATTTGGTTGGAGAATGGACTAGTAAAGATTACCAAGGATATCATACATCGTGTAACTGGTTACCCTACGATCAATAGGAAAAGGACCATGAAATGTCAAAGTAAAGAAGATATAGAGAAGGTCACTAAAGTTGTATAGAACAAGAGAGGAATGAATATCTCCACTATTAAAGACCTAGAACTTGATTTTTCTCTGAGGGTTATAGCTCACAAGTTCTATTAGTCAAGCTGACTAGACAGTGTGCCTTGCATTGCAGTAGACCAAGCATGGAAGATCATCAAGAAGGATCACACATATGACCTGGCTGAGCTACAGCTAACACAACTTTCCAAGAACCTTGCATCAATTAGGAAAGTGAAGAATTCTATGTATAAGTTTGGATACTTTCTTATATGCATATTTTTCTATGTTCAAAAGACTTTTCCTACCTATGAAAACATAGTATGGAAAATAGATAGGCCTATCACCCAATAGATAAATGTATTGATTCAATAGTTAGGTGATAATTTTGATAATGTGATGGGAACATACTTTGTGGAGTTCAAGAAAAGTATGAGACTGAGAAGCATAATTCCTAGTTCACTAGTGGAACAACATTATCAGGATGTGTGTTTTCTAGTTGACACAGATTACACTTATGTTGAGGCTATAGTACCTATGGTATCATGGTTAAGGCCATTACCTTACAAAGTAAACATAGATGAAACATCTGAATCAATCACAACTCTCCTAGTAGAGGAAAATGATAGTACTACTAAACATTTTGGTACTTATGAAGAAGCCAAGGCCAAAATTTATATGAATGTAAAGGCTGGCACCATGGAGAGAAAGAGGAAAAAGATTGCCAAGAATTTGAAAAAGATGGTTGGCATTGCAAGTGATGGGGAAGCAGAGGATGCTCCTCTAGACTTAGCTACTATACAAGGAGAAGACATACCTAGTGAAGAAGAAGAAGAAGAAAAATAAGTTGAGTCTGAAGAGGATGTAGTTGTTAAAGGGAAAGGGAAACAACCAATGGCTGCCAAGGAAACCAAAGCAAGCAAAGTTAAACCTCAGGCTACCCTTCTTGCTGTAAATAGACCAAGGACTAGGGCCTCAGCTATTTCACCTCCTGTGGTGAGAACATCAATCTACACAAGGAAGAATGTTGCTGAGAGAAGCTCAGGGAAAAAGAAACAAGTCAAAACCAAAGTTGTGTCGAGCAGTTCTGCCAAGAAACCAAGGAAAAGGAGACTAATCTTGAGTGATGAAGAAGATGAGGAAATAGACACTGATGTGCCGAGAAACATACCTACAGCATGATTCAAGAACATTAGAAGTTCAACTAGGTTATCTAGATTTAAATTTATCAAGTATGAAAAGAAAATTATAGAGAATAAGGTCAAGTTACAAGAATCTTTATTAGACATGATGAGTACATTCAAATGTACACCTATAGAAATAGAGAATAATGTACCTATAGAACTTTACGATTTCTTATCTAGTAAATGGGAATTTGCATTGATGACTGAAAGGGAAATTAGGGAAGCAACTTTGGATAGAGTCATCCCACAATTAACAAAGAAACAGAAAGAAAAATTTGTTGATCAATATAAGTAGAAGCATTTACCCAAATATAGAGCTTATTCTCTTTTGAAGAATGATATTGAAGGAGTAGTACAACAAAGTATTCAAATTTGGAAATAGATTTTTTGGTTGGCAGTTCCAAAAGAGAAGAAAATAGATGAAGGAACTTCTGATAAAATCACCATTGATCAAACAAAAACAAAAATAGAAACACAAAATGAAATAGGTGATGATCAAGTTATCGACTTGATAGTGGATAGCCCCATTGTCACCACATTGGACAATGTTAGCAATGTGGATGCCAAGGATCAGGATGAGATGGTAGACACAACTATTGAATCACCTATCAAGGCTGCTGAGGTTGATGAAAACATAAATGAAGAAGAAGGAGCCGAGAAAGAGAAACTAGAAGATCAAGAGGTAAATACTAAAAATCCACCTATTCAAGAGGTTTCTCAAACATTATTAAACAATGGAGACAAAATGGAAGCAACAGGAGACAATCCTAAAGAACAAGAGGCTATACAAGTGCTGGTAAACCTACCACACTTTGCTTCATCTACCCCCACTAGACCCAAAATAGGGAATGTACCTGACTAGCAAGAAATCTTGATTAAGATGAGGTCAACAACTGAATTGCTTACTGACAAAGGAAAGGAAATTATTGAAATTGAGCCAGTTGATAGCTTTGAGCCCAAAAGAAGGAAGCTACATAAGAAGAAATCACCAGGACTAAATGTCACATTAGATGAAGTAATTATGATTCCTAAATGGAATCTTGAGAACTTTTTATATGACCAGATTCAGATCCTTCAAGAACTATTGAAGAGGAAGAAGAGACGAGAAGAAATGAAGAGAGAACAAAAGTAGAAGCAAGTTCTGCATGACATCAAAGACATTTTTGTAAATGATTTTGATATGGATGATGTAAATGACCAGGCACCTATACTAGAACCAATAGTTCACATTGTAAAAAAGGTGACTGATGATAATATAGAGGCAAATGACAAACTAATGCAATGGTATGAGAGAAAGTTTGAGAACAAAGTACTGGAGAAGGTATCTGAAAATATAGCTACACAACAGGTTGAACTTTCCTCTCTTATTGAAATTCTAGGAGTTGCAAACAATGTATTTTATTTGTAAAAAATAATATGTGATGAATCTTTCTTCACCAAAGAAAATCAACAATTAATTGAGAAATTGCAACTGGATGTGAAGTCAACTGCAAGTTCACTAAGCATGGAGGATAGCTCTAGCTCCATTAATTTCAATAATTTTACTCATACATAGAGGAGGTTAGCCAAGATTATGGCTGAAGATGGCCGAATCAGGGAAAAATTGATTACAATTCAGGCTAATCTGATACCTAATCTAGAGGTTATGTAGAAAGAACTCATAGCTTCCAGAGAACTGATAAAGAGAGACTCTCATCTCTCTACTGCAGAAATTTTGGTAAGTCTAGAAGCTGAGCTAGAAGTTAAGTTGGAAGTTATGACATTTGTTAAAGATAGTTGGGACACTTTGTTTGTATTGTTTCTACAACTTCATAAATATTTTTTTGAAAGTATAACCTAACCCCACCAGCAATCGGTGAAAAAAACAAGGGCGAATCAGGAAAGGAAGGAACAAATGTGCCAAAGGTATAATATGTTTTGAAGGCATGTATACCATGTAGATAATCTATTAAGTATGGAGTATAATCAAAGAGGGAGTACTATATGTACTTAGGCAATTTTTGTGGATGTAAAAAAAATGATAAGTGTTTTTGCCACTAAATATCAAAGGGGGATATTGTTAATCTCTAAGTTTTTGTTGATCATTTAGTGTCCACACTTAGTCATTTATTCAAGCAGTTTTGGTCAGTTACCACTCTGGCCAAGCTAAAATAGTATAGGCTAAGCTATCCAGAAAGTCATTGCTGAGAAGAATAGATCATAGATGTTGAGCAATCCAGAAATTTAGTGTCGAGCACCAGAGACTTAAGTGTCGAGCAAGACAGTTTTGCATACATGTCAGATATGACATAAACTTTAAGGTAATATGTTTCGGCTGACTTATGGGTGTTTTGGGCTGATATATGTGAAGCATTTAATATTCTCTATGGATTTAATTACACAATTAATTTTTTTATCCTATGTGTGGCATGAAGCCAATCATAAAATTTGAATTCCTAGGAGGCATAAGTTTTATTTTTGATCGTTTATCTAGATCTATTCACCAGATTTGAAGTGTATAATAAGATTTCTTCTTACCCTAATTATGTGTGAGCGATTCAAGAGCACAAAGAGAAGGTGCATACATACATGAGAGATGTGTGAATGGTTATTTTGATAAGAAGCATAGATATAGAAGAGTAGAAGAGCAGTGAATAGTAGAGTAAGGACATATCAGATTAGAAGATCAGAAAAGGTATTATAAAGAGGAGATTTGTTATCAGCATCAGAGCACATATCGAAGGATCATATCTTGAGACATTCTAACAAGTGTATCAAGTGAAATATCTTAACAGAGTGGTTCTAGCAGACCTTTCTAAATCTCTTAGCAGAGTGCTTACTTTATTGTAAGTTGAAATCCTTTCACAAGGTAGATTGTAATGATCTAAAGCTCTTAACTGGGTAGACCTTTAACCAGGTAGATTGCATATTGTAATCAAATTTTTTTAGCCCTAACAAGCACACTTTATTGTTGTAGTAGTAAAGAATTTGTGGGTGTCATCCCCACCCTAGGTTTACCTATTTGAGTTTCTGGGTTACCAAATTTCATGTATTGTGTTATTCATTTACTATCACAGATGCTAATAGATGCTAGATTGATTACATATTTATATGATTGTGGATCAGTTTGTTTTAAAGTGATTAAAGTTCAAGATATGATTCACCCCCCTCTCAGTATCTTGCTTTCTCAATATTGTATTTCCAACATAGTATTGGTGTAGAAAGATTTAAATATCTTTACAAGGAGGGTGAGCATTTCAAAGAAGCCTACAAGGTGTGTTAAGAATTCAAAAATCACTTTCATATTGAGTATGCAGAGTATACACTATAGAATGGACTCCTATTCAAAGGTGGAAAACTATGTGTACCTCAAGGATCAATGAGGGAAAAATTGATGCAAGAAAATCATAATGGAAGCCTTAGTGGTCATTTTGGACTCAATAAAACTCTGGAATTGATACAAAGTTATGCAGGGAGGGCAAGGAAAACTAGGGTCTGAGGGACTCCCAGCTATTCAAACCAGCTTGCAGAATAACTCAGAAGTAAAACTAGATAAAAGGGAGAGAAGAATGTATAATATTCTTATTAATTTCATGAAACATCATACATGTTGGGCAATAAGGCCTTCCTCTTTATGGCCATATACATTTAGATCATTACAAAATAAGCTTCATACATGTGAGTTCGTATATGTGCGATCCAAATCTCCTATCTCTTTTCTAACAAAGTACTCCCCCAAAACTAAGAACATAAAAAAAATATATACAATAGACCACAAAATAGGTCAAAACCAAAGATCCCAAAGATACAACATAGGAAAAAACAAAGACCCAGATTTAGGTCGACATGCATCCCAACAAGAAATCCCAATATTAGTTAAGCTACAAAAATTAAATGCATATGTTGGCTACAAGATCCAACATCCGAAAACCAAATCAGTGAGAAATATTGCCAAACACAGAGACCAATCGGTGAAAACCACTAAAAAATCAAGAAAAACCACTGAAACCCTGTCAGTGAATCTAGACAAAACAAGTAACCAAGCCCGAGTAGAGAAACAAGAAAAATTGCCAAGGACTTTACTGAGAAGTCTCCAACAAGATAATGAACCAAAACAAATATTTTTTTGGTTGATACAGGATTGCCAAGAACCCAAGATGCTCCTACATTAGACACTTGGGGTTAAAAGAAATGATTGTTTGAAACATGAATTAGGTACAACCTAAATTGAATCCAACTCAGATTGAGAAATCTAATATGATTCCTTAATCAATATATTCTTCCTTTTATCAGATATTCCATGTAATCCTTTCCTCTTGTACTTATGCCAACTCTCTGTTTCAGAATATTCTCAAATTATTCTATCTATTGCTTAGGATAATCACTTGGTACTATCACTTTTTGATTATGTTCATGATATTCATACAAATCTAAAAGATTGAATATAGGTGATATATCCATGTCATCGGGAAATTCTACTTCACAAGCATTTAAAATGTCAAATCTTCTCAATGTCTTGCAAGGACCAAATTTCTTCATATTTAATTTACCATATGTTCCAATACAAAATATTCTTTTCTTCAAATGAAACATAACACCATCACCAAATTCTAAGTTCTTATGTTTTCTTTCTCTATCTGCACTATCCTTATATTTCTTATTACTTTTATCCAACTTATGTTTCACTTCCTTATGCAATATCTTCATAAACTAAACACATTTTTCTCCTTCATCTCTTCTCTTTTCTTCTCTATTAATATCTCTGAAGTCTGATATACCTTTTAGTTGTGTTCCATGAAAAATCTCAAAAGGTGTCTTTCTAGTACTTCTATTCACTGAACTATTATATGCAAAATCTTCTTGTGCCAATATAAAATCCCAATTACTCGGCGTGTCTCCAAATAAGCATCTCAAAAAATTACCCAAACTTAATTTTACAACCTCTTTTTGTCCATCTATATCTGTGTGAAATGTAGAACTATACTTCAATTTAGTGTCCAACTTCTTCTAAAGTGTTTTCCAAAACTAGCTAACAATCTTACTATCTCGGTTAGAGATGATGATCTTCGTTAATCCATGCAGTATGAAAATATCCTTCAAGAAAAGACCAACTATAAGAATTGCATCTGATGTTTTTCTTCATGGTATGAAATGTGTCATCTTAGAAAATTTATCCACAAACAAAATATGGAATCATTACCTTGTATTGTGCTCGGTAAGCCAAGAAGAAAATCCATACTAATACCACTCCAAAGTTTCCTAGGAACAAAAATCGGTGTATATAATCCAATATTCTGACTTCCTCATTTTGGAACGTGACAAACTCCACAACTTTTCAAAAATTTATGAACATCCTTATACATCTGAGGCCAAAAATTCCTTTCCTTAAGTAAACTTAATGTTTTGTCAATTCCAAAATGTCCAGCCAAACCACTACTATGTTTTTCCTTGATCAAATTAATTCTCATTAATCCTCTTAGTATGCACAAATGAATACCATTGAACAACATATATTCTTGAATGAAGTAGTCAATTCATACTTACTCAGTTGATTTGGAATAGGTGCTCTACACATTTTCCACTGCTAAGAAAAATCAGGATCATTTTCATACAATTTCTTTATATCATCAAAACCAAGAACCTCAATTCTCATTTAAGTCAACAAATCTCTTCTTCTACTCAATGCATGAGCAACTGGGATAGAAACCCAACTCTTGTGCTTGATCACAAATGTGAAAATTTGAAAACCCTCTACCCATTTCATATGTCTTCGATTCAACTTATTTTGACTACGTAAATATTGTAAAGCCTTATGATCAATATGCAAAAAAAATTCACTCGACATCAAATAATTTATCCATTTCTTCAGATCTTTAACAATAGCAAAGAATTCTTGATCGTAGACATAATACTTCCTCTTAGCATCATTCAAATTTTTACTAAAGAAAGCAACCTGTTTACCTTCTTTAGTCAACATAGCTCCTATTGCACTTCCAATTGCATCACATTCAAATTGAAATACCTTATTGAAATCAGGTAAAGCTAACATAGGTAATTTAGAAACCTTTTTGTTTCAAAGTATAAAAACTTTTATCAACTCCATGTGTCCATTTGAATTCTCTTTTATCTCCTCTCATTGTCTAAGTCATAGCATTACCAATAGAATTGAAATTTATGATAAAATTTTCTTTAAAAACATGCCAATCCATGAAATGATCTTACCTAACTAACATTCTCAGGTGTAGGAAAACTAAGTATAGCTTCAAATTTCTTAGGCTACATCTTCAAACCATCAGCTGAAATCATAAAACCTAAATACACAAGTTCTTTTATCCTAGAGGAACACTTTTTAAAATTTATTAGCTACTAATCTCTATAACATTTTTCTTATATGCATCAAACACACTTCTATGGTCTTACTGAATATCAGAATATCATCGAAATATAGAATCACAAATTTATTCAATAATTTCTTCAAAACCTCTTTCATTAGCCTCATAAATGTACTCGGTACATTAGTTAAACCAAAAGGCATAACCAACCACTTGTAAAACCTTCTTTTGTCTTTAAAGCGGTCTTCCACTCATCACCTTCTCTGATTCTAATATGATAATATCCACTCTTCAAATTGAAATTTTGGTAAAATATTTTTCCCTACTCAAAAAAACCATTATATCATCCATCCTTGGTATAGGAAATCTATACTTAACTATTATCTTTTTGATTGCTCTTTAATTAGTGCACATTATCCATTCTTTTTTCTTCCTAGGTGATATCATTGCTAGTATTGGACATGGACTCAGACTTTCTCTGATGAAACCCTTATTCAACTGCTGATGAACTTGTCAATTGAGTTCCTCATTCTCTGTTGGTGTCAACCAGTGTGGTTCCTTGTTTGGAAATATCACTCCAGGAATGTGATTCATACAATGACCAATATCTCTTAGCATTGGAAAACCATCAAGTACATTATTTGAAATTATCTCCTTCTAGGTATGTGCATGATCATGGTATGCCAAACTAGGCCTTAAGTGGCAATGAAAATTTAGAGAATCGGGGTTAGTAAAGTTGACATAAAAATTTGGACAAGTTATCAATATTATATCAAAAATGTGTAAGAAGAGAATCTATAGAAAATTGAATCTAGTTTCTAAGCTACTATCCCTTCTTTAAAAAAATATATTCTTTATTGTGAACTTTCAAATTTCAATGCAGTAGTATGAAAATTTCAGAAAAAATATAAGAATAAGGTGTATGTCTGACCACCTTAAACACAATCAAATGATAATATTTTTTTAAAAGATTCTAGATCTAAATAGTAGACTCGTGTTTGGATGTGACACATATTTTTTTGTAATTTTTTTCCAAGTAAATAATTAATTATGATTTTTCTAGTACAACTTTTCTAGAATATAAAAAATCTCATGTCTGACCACCTGAACTTAATCTTAAATTTATCAATTTTTTTTAAAAAATTTTAATTGTAGTAGGAAAATAATAGAATGTTACTCATGTTTTGGATTTCAAAAATGTTATACCATTTGAAAGTTATAGCTATTTTTCAATCAGTCTATTAATCAGGACTAAAAAGATAAGAAGTAGGCGTATGTCTAACCACCTTAAACACAATCAAATGATAATATTTTTTTACTAGATTCTAGATATAAGTAGTAGATGAATGTCCGGATGTGATGCATATTTTTTTATAATTTTTTTCCAAGTAAATAATTAAATATGATTTTTCTTCTACAACTTTTTGAGAATATAAAAACTCTCAAGTCTGACGACCTTAACTTAGTCTAAACTTCATAAAATTGAATTGTTTTTTGTTTGTTTCTTGTAGTAGGAAAAGCATAGAATGTGACACATGTTTCAGATTTAAAAAATGATATAACATTTGAAAGTTATAGCTATTTTTCAATCAGTCTACCAATCAGGACTTCTTTTTCACATCGCCACTTTTTGGCATACCAGGATCCTGCACATACCCTTCTACTCAGTGAGAAATTTAGATCAACTTCTTTAAGAACTTTATATTCTGTGTTGTTACTTCATTTTTTACAAATCAAATCATAAGAGATATCATTCCTTTTCAAATCCTTAACAAGCTCTCTACCTTCCATCAAAAAATCATTCACTGATGTACATATCTCAAACAAATTCTTCAACCAAAGGTAACAATATTTTTTTCTTACCATCAACCCAAATAATATATTTGTTCACTCTTCCATCATGTATAGCATGTCTATAATATTTCCAAGGTCTACCCAAAAAAAATATGACAACAATCCATAGGCATAATATCACACAACACCTTATCATAATACTTTCCAATCTTCAGATTTATAAAGCATTGTTCAGTCACAATTAGTGTTTAATCATCTGTCATCCATGAAATCTGATAGGGCTTCGGGTACTTCATTCTTTCCAACTATAAATTTGTGACCATCTCCTATGATTCCATATTCTCGGAGATCCCATTGTCAATAATTAAATTCCAAGATTTTTTTACAACTCTACATCTAGTCTTGGACAAAATTTTCCTTATAGGATCTTTCTTTTCACTCCATAATATTCTTCTGACCACTATGTTTTCTTCCTTCTCAAGTTAATTTGATGAATCTTCTTGTACCAAATCATTTCTTCTACTACTGACTTTCTTTCTTGCATGTGTACACTTAAAATACCTATGTCCTTCTTCACCACAATTATAACAAGTTCCTTGGAACCCTCTTTTTTTTATAACCACTGTTAGGGATTTTTCTTGCATGAACTGTACAGCTTGAAATGTCTATTTGAATCTTGTTACCTCTTAATCCTGATTCATAGTTCAGAGACAAGAAAAGCCTAATTGCTAAGGACTAAATAAGGTCCTTCTTCATTTTTGAGTTCCACAACTACTCAGGCAGGTTTTACCTTTAATGATGGCTGTTAACACAGTATTTGTTGATGTGGACACTGATTTGTCATGTATCTCTATTGAACAAGCTCATAAAATTCCTTATACATGATCAAGCATAATCATATATAAGATTTAACCATACAAATCATAATCTTAAATATGACAAAAAACCAGTGAGACAAGGATTTCAATCCTTCTTCCTTTTCTTTGTAGGAGGGTTAACCTAATGATTCTCTCTTCAAGGAATCAATAACATGGACTATGTCCTGCTGACAGAGGTCCTTTATAAGTTATGCTTATGTGTTCTTGGTAACAGAGT
>MU226050.1:1981053-1995156 GCA_018584345.1 Thuja plicata | reverse complement strand
TGCTCATAGCAGTACTCATATTTGTTAGCACTTAGAATCTCAGATCAGACGATATTGAAACAAATCTAAGACCAACTCTCTGTATCTCTTAGAAAATTCAATCACTTGAGAACACTGCTACAGCTCTAAATATCACCTTTTTCTCTAAAATAACTTTGCTCTGAAAACTCAAAATACGGTGAACATGAATGAATACAGACTTCTCTGTTTATAGCCACCAGGTTCAGAGTACATGGCTCAAAGTTTAGAAATGTCAGTTCTGCAATTAATTCAATATGCCATGAAACGTTCAAAAACCTAGCCGTAGTTTCTCGAGGTGACAGGAAATTGAATTTAAATCTTTTAAAATTTTGGCGCCATCATCAAACGGTTAAGACAGCTGACATGGCACTTTGTGATGCGCCTTCTGTCATACATCTCAGCTACCTTTTGTACATAGTAATGAAAATTTCTTTTATCTGATTGGTCGCCGGCTCGATACTCCCTGTCACGTCATCCACTTGGCGCCACTTTACGGATTCTGTTATCAAGCGACCTTGCGACCTCATAAAGTCTCTTTGTCACGAACAGTTTCCTTTAACCATGGTCTGATCATCAGATTTGGCGACCATGTAATTCCTTACCTCAGCTTAACCCAAGTTTTCTAGCGATCAGGTGACTATGTGAAAATCTTAGTCGCGCAGGGTTAATCTTAACTCAATTTCTATCTCCAGACTACGCGACAAACCGTTACATTTAACATTTCATGGTAATCGCCGAGTCGCTGGATGTTCATTTCTCATTTAAAGACTTCACGACAACCCTTTGGTCGCTGAGTCGGGTGATCCACTTAGTATAATCCTTTACTGAAAAATTACCCTTTCTCTGTTTTTAGTGACTTTGGGACATACCTTAATCACTTAGTCGGAAGGAATTCTTCCTTGGGGCACTTTTATCACCAGACTTAGCGACCACCGTTAGATCTTTTTACTTTTTCATCGCACGGCTGTCTTTTAATCGCTTTACAATTTCACATACCCTTAAAATATCACGAGACTTCATGACTGAGGGTATAATGACTTAAGTCTCCTTATCGCTTGATCTGTTTTCTTCATCAAGCGACCTCCCGACAACCACTAGCATTCTGACAAATTTCATCTATTACTTCATCCACTTTATGCATTCTGGAAGTCTGACTCATTACCTCCATTCTGGCGACATCCCGATTGAGGGAAATCACAACATGAAACCGTTAGTCGCATGGTCGTGACTGTTATCTCTTAACTGTCTTTTAATCATGAGACCACGTGACTAAAGGTTAGCCTTAACTGTTTGACTGTCCTGATCCAGCGATCACGCGACATGAAGGGGGCGCAAGGTCGGAAGACATTTTGTTGACTTTTAAAATCTTCTTGCGATCACCCGACTGAGGGTGGGTCCCGTTCATTCTTAAAGCTTCATAACACAATATTAAGCGACAACCCGACTAAAGAATGATCGCTAAGTCTCGATACACAGATGGAATATTCATTTTCTTATTAAGACTATGCGACACAAAGGAAAAGCGAAGTCAGAAGACGTTTTGGCATATTCAGTTTTGGTAACGCGATCAAGCGACCTGACTTAAAATTTAATACAGCACATGCCTTTAGTGACTTGGAAAAGGTAACGAGGAAATAGAAAGACATGGCTAAGGGTTTTAAAATGCATCGTTTAACATTATGCCTTAGGTTTTTTGCAGGTTTTATCAGGATTTTGACAAGGAATTAGCATGAAAACCTGAAAACTTTCAGAGAGGATAGCAAGGAACAGAGCAAAACAGCAAAAACACAAAATACAACCAACAACCACCTTGGAAAAATTTGCATATTCCTCAGAATGAACTTCCACCTTTCCACTCATTCTTTCCTTTGTCTTGATGTGTGTCTTGATTTGTCTTGTCCTTATCAGCTCTAATATTTTCACTATAGGATCTACCTCTTTCTCTAGGGAATATACCTCCTCTTCCTCTTTTATTTTGTTCATATCTTTTGTTCAATTTCTCCTCATCTTTTAGGGAAAACTGGTATGCCTCTTCAATGCTCTCCACCTTTACCAAGATGGTCTTATCTTGTATAGAACTTATTAATCCATTAAAATATATTTCTATTCTTTCCACCTCATCTTCAACATGTCCAAATCTTATGTCTAATCTATAGAATTCCTCAGTGTAATCTTTGACCAAGCTATCTTTCTGCTTCAAACTTTGCATTCTCCTAACCAGGTTAATCTATAAATCACAAGGTAGAAACTTGCCTTTCAATTTATTTATCATCTTGTCCCATACCTTCATCTTGTCTTTACCCTTCTTCTTTTGATTCCAATTGCAGATGTTCCCACCATAAGGATACATGAACTTTAAACTTTGTACTTGTGATCTTCACCTTCTTCTCCTCTGATACATTCTCATATTCAAATTATTTCTCCATTTTGGTTATCCAGTCTATCAACTCATCAGAATCCAAATTTCCACTATACTCAGAAGGATTAAACTAAGGTGTGGACTTTGAAGTTTTCAATGCTCACAAGAATATCTCTTCTTCCTGATCCATCACAAGTTCAAGTGTGACTTCTCGTTGCACTTCTTCAACTTCATCATCACTAAAATATTCAAGATGTCTTATTTTGTGATGAGTTGTTTCAAAATATTCCAATCTTATAGCAATTTCTCTTAGCATATCAGCTAGACCTGGATCTCCATTTCTTCTCCCATAGACCATCTTGAAACCCTCTACAATTGTAGGTTATATCACAATCTTCTACCCTACAAAAAATTTCACTAGGATTCACAAGAAGGAACCTCAAATCTAACCTTCACTCTAATACCACCTAACACACGAAGGACAAGGAAAAATAGGGCTTAAGGCACTCACAACTATCCAAACCAACTTGCAGAATAACTTGGAAGCAACAAAACATAAAAGGGAGAGAAAGAAAGCATAATATTATTCTTTATTTCATCAAACATCATGCATGTCGGGCTGTAAGGTCTTCCCAATTATGGCCATATACATTAAATTTTTTATAGAATAAGCTTCATACATGCAAGGTCACAGAAATGTGATCCAAATCTCCTATCTCTTTTCTAAATAATAACTCCCCCAAAACTAAGAATATAAAACAAATATATAAAGGAGACCAAACAAGATGATGACACCAAAGATCCTAAAGATCCAGCATAGGTGGTGTAGGAGAACCCATAGGTTGTCTAGGGAAATCTATTTCCTTTCAGTTGTGTGTTTTTCTTAGGGAAATTTTATTTTTTTTAAGCTAAAGGTCATGTTGACCACATAGTACATGCAATGGAGTCTAGGTCAATTGAGTCTTAGGACTTTTGTAAAGTGCAATTAAGGCTAAGAAGTTGTAAAGACTTCTAATTGGAACAAGTGTGATAATGATGTCATCATGAGTTTAGTAGGGTCAAATATGGGTTAGAAAGATGGTTTATTCATAAACATATCTTTTGGGAAAATCTGGTGATTTTTGAAACTCATTTGCATAATTTTGCAAGAAGTTGTCAAAAGTTGCAAAAGTTGCATTTTGCAACTTTGCAACTTTTGAAATGTTGCTTAGACAACATTACAAATTTGAAAAACCCAACCAAGAGGATCCCTAAGGGGTAAATAAATACTTGAACACCATATTTAAGACATTCCTTGACCTCGTAGCAAGGTTGGATTCCCATTGTATGAATTGAGTTTTTGAAGGAAATGAAGAACATGTGATTCTGTGTGTAATTTTGAAGTTTTTGATTACAGTAGGGTTTGAATGGATTAGAATTGGCACTGTAACTCATGTATGTTGTAGGGTAGATTATTATTTGATTATGTGTGGCATAGATTAGGTTTTTTTTATAGTTTAAAGTTCTTGTTGTAAATACTATAGTTTCTTCAGTGTCACTGGTCTTATCCAAGGAGTTTGTATAGATGGGGTTCAAATGTAAATGATAACATAGAAAATTCCAAAACCAAAACACAATGTTTGTTCTCAAGGAAACCCTATTAAAGGTAAAACCCCGGTGGGAATTAATACCCATAAATAATTTATTGAGAGTATAGTATCCCTATTAAAAGATATTAGTCCTATTAGGAGCTTGTTACAATATTACAGTACATAGTCCCTATTAGGAGACAGAACCTGTTAGGAGTAAAATAAAATAGTAGGGTCACTACCAAGGAACACTTCCCAAAGAAGGTTAAATCCACCCTCAAGGATTTACAATCTGAATCAAGTGTATAAAGCAAATACACATTCCACTGAACTGTCTAATAACAACTTTCTTTTCTTGGTCAGTTCTAATGAAGTATCAACTCTTCTCTATATCCAATAGTCAACAAGCTTCGTAGCTACCACACATCTCTATCTTTTTTTTTTCTCTCTCACACCTTCTCCACAAGAAAAGGTCATTCATTATATCCTCTTACAAAAACTCATTAGGTCGGCTAGTTAAGCTTTCCTAATACATAGTTAACTAGGTCGGTGAATTAAGGCTTTCCATCATACAAATAATTACATAAATCCTTGCTAAGATACATATGGTACCTATAGTCCAAGTAAATATTATTTACAATTCATCACATATACTTCCAGATTCGCAATTCATGCTCACAATTAATTTCGCACGCTACATGTCTAAAGTCGGCCAAGAAATAGGTCTTCTCTAGAATACACACCACAACAGACGTCATCAGTATGAAAATCAAAATAAAACTCAACCCATTACTCTACCATATGTCACTTGTCCACTAGTAAGCTTTCATGTTCTAAAATATACCCGCCAAAAAGATATACCCGAAACACAGAGACCTTATCTATCCAGAATCATAGTTATAGTTTAGAAAACCAGTCTTCACCAAGTCAACTGTAAAATCCACACTATGCAACATAAAGCCAAGAAACCTTAGGAATAAGTTCAGCACACATCCTTCTGCATAAATTTGTATAGTGTCCGTACAGGCCTTCCATTTAAGTAGCCAGTTTGTCTTCTCCATAGAAATATATGTTCACATCAATGAAAAAACATGAATATCAACATCATGATCAGTAACCAAAATTTATATCATCCAAAAATCTCCCCCTTTGGCATTGATGGAAACATATGGGAAAATCCATATGCATCAACCCAAAAGTACTCTCTCAATATAATATTCTCAATATCCTCAACACAAATCTCCCCAAAATAGTAGATATTTTCACATAGATTCATTCGCCCTTTGGAAGCAATGAAAAAGGGTCCCATAACTTATATTTAGTGTTCTATAGTATTTTTCAAATCTTCATGTCTAATTAGCTAGGTGCAAGATCACCCAAATTTACTCCATAGTATTCTCCTACTATCACTCCCCCTAAGGACTAGATCCATACATCAAGTCCAGAGAATGATATAGCTCTAAGATCCACTTGACTTATGCATATCTGCATCATTTTAGTCTTCATTGGGAGGGGCCATCACCCCAAGCATACCCCTAAGATATTCAAAAGAATCTTTTGGCAAAGTTTTAGTAAATATATCTATTATATGTTCGTTGGTGCTAATATACTCTAGTTTAATCTATTTATCTTCTACCTTCTCCCTCAAGAAATGATACTTGATAGAAATATGTTTAGTCTTTGAATGCATTATAGGATCCTTTGACATATTCACTGTATTTGTGTTATCACAATGGATAATCACTGGTTCTTTGAAAATTATTCCAATGTCCTTCAACATTTGTTTCATCCAAATGACTTGTGTAGAGTTTATTTCAGAAACAACATACTCTAACTCAGTAGTATATTGAGCAATACACTTCTACTTCTCACTTAACCAACAAACCAGCCTTTTCCCAAAGAAAAATGCACCACCACTTGTAGTCTTCTTGTCATCCACATTGCCTTCCCAATCAGCACTAGTAAAAGCCTATAAACTAAAATTATCAGATTTTCCATACCATAATCCATATTCTACTGTCCCTTTTAAATATCTAAAAAATATTTTCACAATAGAAAAATGTGTCTCTTTAGGATCTGCCTTATATCTAGCCACAATTCCAACTGCATTGGTAATATCTGGTCTAGTGTGTGTTAGATATTGTAGACCTCTGATCATTGATTTGTACTTATTTTGAACAACACTTTGAGTTTCATCACTTTTAGTCAGTTTGTTTCTTGTCACCATGGGTGTTCCAGCAGCTTTACACTCTTCTATTCCAAATTTCTTCAATATTTCCTTAAGATACTTGGTCTTAGATATAAAAATGTCATTCTTACTTTGATTAATTTGCAAACCAAGAAAAAATTTCATCTCACCAATCATTGACATTTCAAACTCATTATCCATTTCTTTAGCAAAATTCTTACTCATTTTATCATTGCCTCCAAAAATGATATCATCAACAAAAACTTCTATAATTAAGATTCCATCTTCGTCAGTTCTTAAATACAAATTACTGTGTGCATTACCTATTCTGAAATCAAGATGAAGTAGATGTTTATCCAGTCTTGCATACCATGCCCTTGGTCCTTGTTTCAGTCTATACAATTCCTTCTTCAGTCTGCAAACTATGTTTTTCTCATATGTCAAAGGAAAACCATCAGGTTGCTCAATGTACACTTCTTCTTCTAGATCACCATTCAAGAATGTTGACTTCACATCCATCTAATACACTTTAAATTCTTTATGTGCAACATAAGCAAGGAATAGTCTCAGAGCTTCCAATCTAGCAACAAGTACAAATGTTTCTTCATAGTCTATGCCTTCTTGTTGTGAGTAGCCTTTACATACCATTCTAGCCTTGTTTCTCACCACTGTTCCTTCCTCACCCATATTGCTTCTAAAGACCTAGTTAGTGCCAATCACATTTTTGTTCTTAGGTCTTGGAACTAATTCCCAAGTGTTTTTTTTCTCTATTTGTTCTAGTTCTTCTTCCATGCCTTTAGTCCAAAATTCATCTCTACATGCTTCATCAGTAGTCTTTTGGATCAACTTGAGAAATCAAACAAATTTCATCTCTAGCTTTGGATCTATTCATCATCCCTTTGTTTGCATCACCAATAATTTGATCTTTAGGATGGTTATTCTTGACATACATTGTTGTTTTTAATATCTTAGTAGCTTCAGTCTATTCTTATTATTCAATCTCATTCTTGATCATCAAGGATCCTTCAGGTTCAACATCAACCTTTTTTTTTTTGTTATCTGACCACAATCATATATTCTTTCCTAAATTTGAAACTTTTCATCTATCTTCACATTGGTACTTTCAATCAATTTCCTCAATCTTAGATTGAAACATTTATATGCTTTACTCTTAGTAGAATAACCAAGAAATATTCCTAAATCACTTCTAGCATCAAAATTGTCTATCTCCTCATCTCTCTTGATATAACATTTACTACCAAATATTCTAAAATATTTCATAGTAGGTGTATGATCAAACCATAATTCATAGGGAGTTTTACTTGTACCTTCTCTAATCTGAATTCAGTTCAATATGTACACATCAGTGCCAACTAATTCTCTCTAGTGAACATGTGACACATTTCCTTCTAGCAACATAGTCCTTACAACATCTAATATGGTTCTATTTCTTCTCTCTACTATCCCATTCTATTTTGGAGTTCTAGGAGCTGAAGTTTGTTTATGTATTCCATTTTCTTCACAAAATGTATTAAACAGCTCTAATGTAAACTCTCCTCCTCTGTCTTATCTCAAACACTTCATCTTTAAACTAGATTCATTCTCAACTTTTTCCTTGAATAACTTGATCTTATCAAATGCTCTAGATTTCTCTCTCAAATATGTAACCCACATCATTCTAGAAAAGTCATCAACAAAAAGTATAAAATACCTTTCACCATAGTATGATCTTGTTCTTGTAGGGCCACATAGATCTGTATGCACCAGATCCAACTTCCTTTTTTTTGAAGAATCTTTTCTCATGAAAGTCCTTCTAGTTTGTTTCCCCTTCACACATTATCTACACATAGTGTTATATGGATTTACAATTATAGGTAAATTTCTTACTACTTTTTTCATACTTTCCTTCACAATGTTATCAAAATTAACATGAAAAAATCTTCTATGTCATAACCAACTATCATCAACCTTTGCAATAAAATAAGAAGCTTCAAATGTGTTTAGCTCAAATAAATTACCTCTGGATTTAGTACCAGATACTATAAAATCTCATGTTTTACTCTTGATAGAACATTTCCATTTAATGAAGTTCTGTTGATAACCCTTGTCCACTAGTTGTCCAACACTCAACAAATTATGCTTAATTCCATCAATAAGTAATACATTGTCAGTGTTAGTCTTTCCATCAAAAGAAATATATCCAATTCCAACAATAATTTTAGGAGTACTGCCACCAAATCTAACAACACCACCATCCTATCTTTTCAAACTCACAAACTTGTTTTTATCTCCAGTCATATGATGTGAAAAACCACTATATATGACCCATTCAGATTTTTTTTTTTACTCAGGATACTAAGTCTTTTTCTTCATGCATAGGTTCATCATCCTTAATAGAAATAAATCCAATTTCATCATAGTCACCATAATCATCATTAGATATACCCTCACTATAATAATAAACTTCTTTGTCCTTTGAAAACTTAGATTTGAAAAACTTTGGTTTGTGCTTTGGAATTCTTCTAGGATATCTAGATGCAAAATGACCAATCTTGTTACATGAAAAACATTTCAAAGGTAATTTTCCTTCAAAATTACCCTTACCTTTGTTTTCTATACTAGAAATTAGTGCCATGACTTCATATAGCTTCCTTTATTCTGCTTGTATTTGTTCCCATTAATTAGCATAGGCGCCAAGTTCTTCTCTTAGGTCAGTATTGCTTATGCTTTCATTTCCAGGTAAGATTCTTTTTCTTTTGTGCACGACTGCCTTGAAGGCTTACTCAAATTTAGGTAAAGTCTCTCCCAATTCTACAGCCTCAAATTTAGTTAGTTTTCCAATCAACATCTCTTTGGTGAAGTTTGGTGTCAAAGGTATGATCTCCTCTATAGTCTGAACCTTGGTTCTATATGTAGGTGTCAAAGATCTGAGTATCTTTGCAATCACTTCTTCCTCACTGTAAGTTCCTCTAGAGTTCCTAATACTAGTAACCACTACAGTAATTCTCTGTGCATATGCTCTAATGTTCTCATCTTATCTTGTCTTTAGTTATTACATTTGTGTATTCTATTTTTGTAACTTTTCTTCCTTTGTAAACTTGTCTCCAACATATAGTCCTTCCAGTCTTGTCCAGATTTCATGTGCAAAGTCCAAGTCCTTTACTTCAGTAAATAATCCTTCTGATAGTGTGCTAATCAAGGACTCCCTTGCAACTATATTGCATGAAAATAGCTTCTTTTTATCTTCAGTGGCTTTCTCTAATTCATCCTCACTCGCTACCTTTTATTTCTTCTTTGTTATCATCTAGTATTCCATTCCTAGACATAGAAATATGTGTTATCATCTTGTTCTGTCAACTGTCAAAGTTTTCAAGATCAAAATTTGGACTATCCTTCATGTAGTAAGTCATCTTCAGGATCATCTCAATTTGTTAAAATTTATCTCTAAGGACCAATAGCTCTGATACCATTTGTTAGGAATAATAGTCCACAAGACAATTGAGAGGAAGGTGAATCAGTTGTAATATAGATTATTTTAAACTTTAAAATTTATAAACCAAATCTTTAAATGTAAATGATAACACAATAAATTCCAACACCATAACACAATATTTTTTGTCAAGGAAACCCTGTTAAAGGGGAAACACCGGTGGGAATTAATACCCACAAAAAATATTCTGAGAGTATAATATCCATGTTAAAAGATATTAGCCCTGTTCAGAGCTTGTTACAATATTACAATACACAGTCCCTGTTAGGAGACAAACCCTATTAGGAGTCAAAAAAATATTAGGCTCACTACGAAGGCACACTACCCAAAGAAGGTTAAAGCCACCCTCAAGGATTTAAAATCTTAATCAATTGTATAAAGCCAATACACATTCCAGTGAAATGTCTAATAGAAATTGTCTTTACTTGGTTAGTTCCAATGAAGTATCAACTCTGCTCTATATCCAGCAGTCAACAAGCTTTGTAGCATCCACACATGTCTCTCTTTTTTAATTTCTCTTTCACACCTTCTCCACAAAAAAAGATCATTCATATATATCATTCATATAATTCAATGATATATATGAATGATATATGTGAATTTTCAATTATATATGAATTTCCAATATATATGATATATCATTGAATTATTTGTAAGATGTATATATGATGGAAATCCTTAATTGGAAATTCATAAAAATAATTACATAACTCCTTGCTAAGATACACACGGTACCTATAACAAGTAAATATTATTTACAATTCATCAGATATACTTCAAGATCCACAATTCATGCTTACAATTATTTTCACACGCTACATGTCTGAAGTCGGCCAGGAAATAGGTCTTCTCCAGAATACACACCACAACTGACATCATTAGTATCCAAACCAAAATCAAACTCAACCCATTACTCTATGATATGTCGGTTGTCCACCAGTAAGCTCACATGTTATGAAATATCTTTGCTAGAAAGATATACCCGAAACACAGAGACCTTCTCTGTCAAGAATCACAGTTACAGTCCAGAAAACTATTTGTCACCAAGTCAAATATAACATCCATAGTATGCAACATAAATCCAAGCGACCTTAGGAATAAGGTCAACACACATATTTCTACATAAATCCAACTTTGATCATTCTGAAACATTGGTACAGTGTCCATACATGCCTTCCAATTAAGTAGCCAGTCTATCTTCTCCATAGAAATATATGTTGACATCAGTGACAAAATATCAATATCAACAACATGATCAAAAACCAAAACTGATATCATCCAACACAAAGTGTAGTAAGCACAAATTTCCGAGGTGGATAGATGGGAGAAAAATTCCTATTGGAATTGAAATATAATAGTCTTACAAACATGTGGTGAAGAGGGAAAGATAATACTAATCCATTTGGTGGGGTGAAAACTTGTTAAGTTGCAGACGGGCCAGGAAAATCCTAAAAGCCCTTAATTTGTCTCACCTTGAGTTAGGGAACTATACAACCACAGGTTACCCCAAGACCCCACAAGACCCAAAAAATCCTTGAGGGCTAGTAATATGAACCAGGAATCCCAAGAAAAGATTTATGGTTTCTCTGGAAGGATTGGGAGTAAATCTCTAATTTCTCATAGAAGGAGACCTATTTGGGCTAGTATCCTTTTAGGCCTAATTGTGAATTTTTGTGAAAGAAAATTGTTAGTGGAACTAGGTGGACTCCTAATACCCTGATTAGGTTGGATTGATGTCTCTAAAGGAACCTCCATATCAATGTAAGACCATTTTCAAGAATTTGGAGGTTATAATCCTTTAAGGTGGTTTAAGGGATAATGGCTAGTGTTGCAAGATTCCATAAAGTTTTGACTTGATAGAAGGAACTTTTAGGATAGTTTGGTTTTCTAGGTAAACCAAGGGATCCTAATCAAGAAAATATACTATAGATGGAAAGTGTTGGAGAGAAGACACCCTAGAAGTCTTTCAAGATGACTAAGAGCATGAGTCAGTGATTGATTCATCTAACCTCCCTAATAGATTTGTATTAGATCCCCAAAAATATTTGGGATTGCTACTGCATATTAGATTGTGAATCTAGTGTGTCCACAATCATGGTAACTAATGTGTAACTAGCCAAAAAGGTCAATGAGAAAGAAGTTAACAATAAGCTATTAAGGGATAGAATAGCTCAACTTGAAAAGGAATTAAGTGAAGTGCAGACCAAGACTGAGGAATTCAGTGACAAATTGGAAGGGAAAGAACTTAAGGTTAAAGAACTTGTAGAGGAAGACATGACCCCTAAATCTGACCCTGTATTGCAATAACAGGCTTTCTTGAAAGCATTGAAGGCTATGAGTGGAAAGGCACTTGAAGGAATACCACTATTCAGTGGAAATATTGAGGCAAATCTAGTCATGGACTAGATCGAGAGCATGGAAAATCACTTTGAATGTGATGGAGTTACAGAAGCTCAAAAAGTCAAAGTAGAAAAATCAAGGCTTAGAGGCTCTCCTTTGACATGGGGTAAGTTCATTCAGCTAGAGGGAGAAAAATAACACAAGAAACTAATTTTAACTTGGAAAGGAATGGATGTCAAAGTGAAGGAAGCATACATGCTAGATGATTATGAAATCCAATTACACAAGAAGAGGTAGAGCTTAAGACAAAAGGATCTTGAGGTCAATTCTAACACTGATGAATTCTAGAAGTTGTGCATGAGATCAAATATCTCTGAGGATGAAAGCCTTAAGGTTGATAGATACCTTAATGGATTGAAATTGAGTATACAAGAAGAGATGACTCTTCTGAGTCCCAAAAAAGTGCACCAATGTTATGAATTATCCATAAAGATTAAAGAAAAGGGTAGAAGAAGGCAAGATGAGACTTCCAAGAATAAAGGAAGAGGAAGGGATCAAAGAAGACATAGAAGAGGATAACAAGGTAGAGGGACCGATCAAAGAAACCAAGGAGAGTCTAAACTTGTAGAGCATGTGAACGAGACTACTCCTAAAGCATGTCATGGAAGAGGTAGATGAACTCAAGGGGGTTCTAACAGAGAAGGAGGAGAAGGTAGAGGGAATTCCTAATTTTCTAGTATGAAATGCTATAATTATGTACAGATGGGTCATCCTTCTTATAGGTTCCCTGAGAAGGAATCTTCTTCTAACACCGAGAAGAGCATAGGACATGCTCAAGAAGACACAATGAGTGTCAAATTACCTAAGATTAGTCATATTGAATCAGAAATGGGGGAGAAATTGATTTTTAGAAGGGTTCTAATTTGGAAACCAGTCAAGGAGGAGCAAAAACAAAGGAGAGCCTTATTCAGAGTGAGATGCAAAATACTTGGGAAAGTGTGTAAAGTTACACTGGATTCAGGGTCCACTGATAATATCATATCAGAATAAGCAATAAAGAAGCTTAAGTTGGAGAAGATACCATATACTAATCCCTACAAGGTGACATGGTTGAATAAAGGACAAAGTATCCTTGTGAATGAGCAGACTTGGGTGGATTTCTCCATTGGAGGATACAAAGACGAGTTGATGTGTGATGTGTTGCCTATGGATGTATGTCATCTGCTATTGGGTAGAAAATGGAAATATGACATAGGAGCCATCTATGATATGAAAAATAAAACCATCTCATTCAAGAAGGATGGTAGGACATTTAAGATACAAAATCAAGTAGAGAAGGAAGAAACACAGTCAAAAACCCTGAGTGTCCTTTTAAGTAGTGGGAAAGAGTTCTTTACCACACTCCACAAAGAAGGAGGTGAAGGGTATGTTATAGGTGTGACACTCAAGGAAGAAGAAAAGGTTACTTAAGAACCTATACAAAGGTTATTGTGTGTGAGAATTTACACCTTCATGAAATTAGGATTAACAACTACAATTATATGGAAAGAAATAACAATTTAGCCTAAAGAATTGCAATTAAAATCCATGACATCTCATGGTTCTCTAACTAAGCTTTGTTGAAAGAGCTCTCAGCCTTAATCTCTCTCAAGGACAATCCTAGATTGAAAAATTGATACAAAAAAGCCTAAATCTAGCTCAAATTCTCAAGATATGTGTGCTTTGCAACTCAAATTCTCATGATTATGCTCTTAAAATGATCAATTTGGTATGAAAATGCTCAATAGGCTCACAATTTCTCACAAATTGCCTATAGTAATGATGTTATGCATTTGAATTTTCTAGGATATCCTTATGCTTAGAAATGGCTTGTATTTAATCAAAATTCCCAAGTGTAGGCGGTAGAGTGAATTGATCATGATTAAGCCTTGCTTAGGTGAAAGGATTTGAGATGGTTTCAAATGGGGGGACAATTTAAATGGTTGTCCTCAAGGGGTGGGACAAGAAGATAAAATCCTCAATTCTCATTGGTTGATCAAATTGTGTTGAAATAAATTAGGATTTATTTAATTCAATCAATTAATTAAATTAGCCATGTAAGGGTGAATAGGTTCATTTTGATTTTTGATTTAAAACT
>MU226050.1:1956935-1975334 GCA_018584345.1 Thuja plicata | reverse complement strand
ACAAAGCCTTGAATTATTACCCAGATCTACCCAGAACTGTCCCAAACTGCCTAAGACAACACTACAGGCCTTCTTTATATAGGCAATTTCCACCGCCCGAGAAGGTTCCAGAAATTTAGCCCTTAGGACCGACCAAACATAGAATTATTTTATTTTTTTCAATTTAGTACATCAAAGTCGGTTCAAAATAACTTTTGAAACCCGAAAATTTTGAAGGAAAATTACTTTCTGCTATTTCAGGTGGCCCAACTTCCGGAGACCACAAGTCATCACTAGTTGACTCGATTGACTATTATAACCCCATTTCGGAAATACCACGAAGCGCTCTACAACGCCTAAATTATGCAAGCATCATTTAGCCCAAGTTTCAACCTCATCTGGGGCCTCTAATGCCTTCAAAACTGAGCTCAAAGTTTTTGTACCTTGTTTTCAATACCGAAAATTTTCAATATCTTCAAAAATAGACCTGATCTAGCCATGAAACTTTACTGGCAGGCTGATATGACTGAGATGAACCTCCACATGAAAAATCAGAACATTCTGAGATCGTATGACCAACTTACTGAAAATAGCAAGTTTCCATAAATAGTAGCTCTGCACAAGGTAGCCCTTATTGAAAAGAAAACAGAAATATTTTTTTGGGTGATGCAAGATTTCCCTTACACCCAGGATGCTCCTGCATCAGATTAACTGATGCAAAACCTGATATTGATAATTTGATTGATATCCTGATGTGAAGTCGGATGCAGAACTTGATGTGAAACCTGATGCAAAACTTGATGTGAAAACTGATGCGGAATACCTCACTAATAAAGTTTGAATTTTTAATGCCCCAGATTTGATGTAAGATATGATGTAGAATCCCAGTTTGATGATACGATGATGCCCCCTTAGAAATGAAAACATTTTAATGTTTGGATGTAAAAAATTGGATGAAACTGATGATGAATAATCAAAGATGATTTCATTTCTGATAAACAATGATGCTGAAAAAGAATGTCAGAAGATGTCCTAGTGTGCAAAATATGCAATTTAGTCCAACCGGGTTAAAAATCTTCAAAATTAGGGTAAAATAGCTTAAATAAGTTGAAAACCCCAAATTTACTATTCAATTTCACTTTTTACTATTTGAGATTTTGTTGTAACCCTGTGACGATTGACATCGATGGTGGTCCCATACGAGAGCATCGGTTCAAGAGAGCACATCATTATCAAAGACCTTATGACTACGGACCTCTGGTGAGTGATCTCAACCTTCCTAGTGATTTTATTGATCCATTTAATAGCATTTATTTCATGATTTTGATTATTTTTAGAAGAGAATTTTTAAAATTCCACGTAGGAAACTTTAAAATCCACCTAGACTAGTAAAATGCCACCTCTGCGCATTACAAATCTACATAGGAACGATCCACAACCTCCTAGGAGCTAGTTTAAAATGTGCAACCCAATGATTTGAACGCCGCCTATAAAGCCCTTCACTATTTGAGGATTCTAAAGCCTCGTAGGAATGTTAGAAAGTTGTCTAGGACTTTAAAAGGTTGCTTACAATGTAAAGCACCACCTCCGATGTTTAAAGTACCATGTGTGATATTTTCAACACCGTGTGGCTAAAATTCCATGTACACTTAGTCAAGTGCCACCTACAAGTAATTTTGAGTAAAACCTAAGATAGATAGGATAAATTGCCTTCAATTGATCGTCTGGATGACTTGATTGATTTCCAAGATAGAAAATGTGATTCCATGATGTCACTTAGTGTTTAGGATATTAGAGAAATCATAGTGATGAATGTTTGATGTATCAATTAGATTAATTAAAATGATGCCAAATTGATCCCTTCTCAAGATCTAGAGGTTAGGAACAATAGGTTGATGCACTCAAAATAGAGCAAGGATAGATTTAATGTGTTTGATTGACTTAGAATGATCCACCAATAGAAACAACTAATATAGTTCACTTTGTTTCAAAATGTAGGAACATTACCATAATTTGTGAGTACAAGGTGTGGTTTCTTGGATATTTGATTTAGTTGACAAGTTGACCATCCCTGAGAGACGTACGATCGAGACATGTGGTCTCAGTTTCCTCCTTGATCTCCCTTAGTTTTAGCTGAATTGAGGTTTGTTTAAAGCTATGGCAGAGCGATGGTAGAGTAATGGCACTTTGACCATAACACTTTCCATCTACCCCTCGGTGAGATGACTATCAGGCCAAAGGATGTATACAGATTGCTAAGGATCTTGACTCATGGAGAGCGGGTATACTATGATTTAGTCTATGATGGTAGCATATGTAGATTGGTGTTTGGGGACAACACCATTGAGGATGACTACATTACGTGGAAATAGTTTTCTTCATTTCCTACTTTGCCAGCATTAATAGGAGCAGTTATTAGAGGGTTGTTTCTTTTGGATAGGAGAGGTCATGGCTTTTTGGTCATATGGGGCTGTATATTGGAGTACTTGATTGAACATCCTCAGAGATTTGACTAGGGATCCTGTGTGTTGGCCTAGCTTTACCATGATTTACATGAGATTTTATACATGCACAGTGCATCTATCTTAGTAGGTGTAGTTCTATTATAGATGTGGACTTGGGTGCATATCCCTATGATTTTTTGTATGATAGTATGCTTGTCTATCATCATCTGGGCAAGGTTGAGTTTTGGCATCGTACTATCGACAATATACATTAGGTTGTATGGAGACTATATTTAGGATGTGAGGGATGGCTAGAGGATGATGATGAGTTGCTGTATATCTTTTCCCCTCAGTGGATGATTGGTCGATCACCACTATTTATATAGATATTTTTCTTTAGGAGAGTGCTTTGTCAATATGGCCAAGTACAGGATATGTCCCAAGGTATAACACTTTATGCTAGGGTACAAGTAGAGTGATCCATGTGGGGAGCTCAGGTTGATTATCAGTTTTCCTGTGCATAGATTGAGTATCTTGGGCATATCAGATGGGATATGATGATACATGTAGCTGATGTAGGTATGTCTACTGAGTATCGAGAGTGGTTCTCATGACACAGGTTCGTCAGATTCATAGATTCATTAGAGCCCATCCCTGATGTTGATGATCTATCAGATGATGACGGTGGAGATGATGATGATGATGGTGATGGAGATGGCCAGAGACCTTAGAGACAGAGGGTTCAAAGAGCACCTAGGGCTCCTAGGAGGAAAAGAGTTGCAAGACCTTAGATGCAGGGTGGTCATGCTAGTGGACAAGGTGGTGGGTCTGGGTATCCTAGACAGAGGTGAGTGTAGGCTCAGGTACCTCCCTAGAGACAAGCTCATGGAAGAGTTGGCACAGAGTGGGCTAGGAAGAGACATAGGTGATTTTAGGTTGCTAGAAAGGTCCCTCTATAGGTACCATTAAAGGTACAGGATCTAGAGAGACCTCAATCTCCATAGAGATAGGTTGATCATCAGATTAGTTCATCACACGTACATAGTGGACCGCAGATACATGCTATACCACAGGTACCATTAGCCCTAGAGGTACCATGCAGACATCACAAGAACCTCTAGTTCCTCTAAGTATTGATATATTATAATAGGATGTGAGAGGGTTACAGACAGGGATGAGCATAGAGACAAGTTGGTTGGATCAGGTTACAACTATGTTGCAGCAATTTTTGGCTACTTTAGCTCAGTTACCTACCAGTGCTAGCACTAGTCAGGAACCACCTTCCACAAAGGATAGATTAGGTGATAGGGATCCTGATGGTGTAGGAGGTTCAGGTACAAGTATCATGGGAGTTTGATCAGGTGTTCATGTTGGGTCATGAGATAGATAGAGATCTGTGATATCCAAATATTGTATTGATGTACCATGTGGAGTTTTGCTCAAGACTTGATGTATGGATTATTTTGTTGAGGTATCTTTGATATACATATTTGTTATAGACATTCAATGATGGACATTTATCTATGATGATCTTCCATTGATTACCCTTTCATGATGTTGTTGTGAGATTTCTTTTATGCAATTCTACATGATTCTATGATGCATTTACTTTGATTATGCTATGGATGCAATGTCATAGAGTATGACATAGATAGATGGATGCAAATGATGTTAGTGCAACTTATTTCTCTATGATTTGTTGATGTTATCATGATGTATGGATAATGCAATTCAATGATATGGATGCAATACTTAATGCAATGGTAATGAATGCAACTATCTTTTTTTTTTTGGATTTTGATAGTTGCAACTTAATTTATGAAATGCAATTCCTAAATGATGATTGGATAAATGACTAATTATTAATGTTTCTTTTCTTTATTTTTCCCTTGATATGAATATATAATGAATAATGATTAATGTTATGAATGTAAAAGATAATCTCATATTGATGATTTGAAACCCTTGAATTAATTTATCACCAACATTAATTAACCCCCTTGAACTTGAAAAAAATGCTAAAAATAAAGGCCATTAATCTAACATGAAAATGCAATGAATCTAACATGAAAATGAAATGCAACTAATTTTCCTTGAGGTTTGCAAAAGAAATGAAAACAAAGATATATTTTCATCATTGAGTGATGTGGAACTAGGATTCAATACAATCCTTAATGGTGCCACTACGACCATAAGGATATGAATATGACTTTCATCTGATTTGGTAACCTTGTGTGAAACTGAGAACAACCCTCACTAGTTGAACGACCAACTATGGGAGTATGAATACCGGTTTAATCAGATTCAATGGTTCAAGTGGATGTTGGTATTAAGATATTGAAGATCTAAATAGCCAAGGTATCCCTTTGTGTGAGAAAACAAAGGTGAACCCTCCTTCCTATATGAATGTCCTCGATGGTTTTTTGATGACCATGTCCTTAGACAAATTCACACAACTTAAAGGATCTTCCTCAAAATAGTCGCACAAAAGTTAAGAAAACATCATGTCTTCATCTTGTCAATCTATCCAAAACATCATCGATTAGATAAAAAGAACATGACTCAAAAAAGTCAATGAAAAACTCATCAAAAATTACAAGTGTTTTGAAATGTATCAAGATTTTTAAAAAGAATTCCAAACATGTTGATCATTTAGGGTTTGTCAATTTTTTATCCTGATAAAATAAGTCAATGAAACTCAAGGATCATGTTGTAGGATCAAACTGTTTAGGGTTGAACAATGATATTGATCAAAGTTTCCAAAATTATCTCTCCTCTAAATCTGAAAATATACTTCCGTTGTGTAACCAAAATTGTAC
Source organism: Thuja plicata (assembly GCA_018584345.1). Classification (NCBI taxonomy): domain Eukaryota; kingdom Viridiplantae; phylum Streptophyta; class Pinopsida; order Cupressales; family Cupressaceae; genus Thuja; species Thuja plicata. The sequence continues at coordinate 1,970,092 of MU226050.1, read as the reverse complement.
ACTTTTGAATCCATTTAGAACCAAAATTCATGATGATTTCCCCCAAGTGATAAATGTGATCAATGTGAAACTTAGGGTAAAATGGGACCTAGAATGCAACCATGGAGCTTTGCGACTTTATTACGACTTATGCACAAATGATGAATGCAATGAGGATATGGACAAATGAGATGGTGAAAGGGAAATATGTACAAATGTGACTAGGAAAGACCTAAGGGACAAAAGGCGCCTGTTTCTAGGTTTTCACCTTTTGGGATTATTGCTTTTTTTCTTTTTTTTTGCTACCAAGGTGCCTATTGCTAGGTTTTCACCGAGGCACTTTTTCTCTTTTTCAATTTTTTTTATTTTTATTTTTTATTTATTTTTTAATCATCAAGGCGCCTATTTACTAGGTTTTCACCAAGACAACATTTTTTTATTTTCCAAATGTTTCTGATTTCTTCATGCTCAATTTTCTCCTTTTTCTGATTTTCTATTTTTCCAATGTTTTTGGCTTTTGTACATTCTAATTTTTTTGTATTTTGATCTTTTTTCCTTTTTTTGTATTTTTACTTTTTCTCATGTACAAAGTCGATGCTGAATCATCTGATATTCCCAACTGATACTCTTTCCTCTGATACTCTTTTGTCTAATCAGGTGTGAAACTTCTTAAGATGAATGCTATTGATGGGTTCTTGTAATTCATCACCATCATAATTGGCCAATTTGTAGGTACCCATTCCAAAAGAAGAAACAATGAAAAAAAGGACCAAGCCAATTTGCTTCCCACTTTCCTTTCTTTTCTCTATCAACCTAATTTTTAGGAGTCTCCCTCAATACAAAATCTCCCACTTGAAAGGTTCTTGGTTTAATATGCTTGTTATAATTTCGTGAGATTTGATTCTGATACACGTTCAAATGATCATAAACTTGAATTTGGTGTTCCTCCAACAATTCCAATTGTTGAATTCTTGCAACCATATAATGCTCATTCATAATCAATCCATGTAGTGACACTCTTAGGGATGGTGTTTCAACTTCTAAGGGTAGAATAGCTTCGGCCCCATAAACTAATGAAAAAGGTGTAGCTCCTGTTGGGGTGAAAATACTAGTTCTATAGGCCCATAATGCTAGATTTATTTGAAGGTGCCAATCTCTACCCGACTTACCAACCAATATTTTAAGGATTTTGAGGATGTTCTTGTTAGTAGCTTCAACTTGTCCATTTCCTTGGGGATAGTAAATAGATGAAGAATGATGAGTAATATGGAATGTGTCACAAATTTCATCTACATCCTTGTTCTTAAACTGTTTTCCATTATCCATTATGATGGAGTGAGGAATGCCATATCAGAAAATGATGTGATTTAGGATGAACATGGAAATTTGTTTCCCCATTGCAGTTGTTAAAGGGACAGACTAAACCCATTTAGTGAAATATTTTGTTGTGGTGAGAATGTAGTTATGTCCATTTGAAGAAGATGGATAAATAATGTGGATCAAATCAAAACCCCATTGGTAGAATGGCCATTGTGTGACAAATGGGTGTAATTCTTGTGTCGATGCATGGATCATGTCTCCATGGTATTGAAATTTGCAAAAACTTTTACAAACTGACAAGCATCTCTTTCTAAGGTTTTCCAAAAGTACCCCATGCATATGATTTTATTAGCTAGGTTTAAACCACTCAAATGTGACCCAAAAATCCCCTCATGGACATCTTTTAAAGATAATTTTGATTCATCTTCCTCTAGACATCTAAGGAGCATTCCATCAAGACCCTTACGATACAATGTGTCAGAAAGGATGGTATAATGAGCCACTTGTCTTATAAAAAAAAATTTTGAGCACGGGTTTGGTCTATAGGTAAGGTTTGGTCTTTTAGGTAGGCATAAATGGGTCTATACCATGGTGAGTCACATCCATTTAGGAGGGCAATAATTTGGGTATCAGGTAGGTCAAATTCTGGTTTAACCAATTCTTCCACCAAGAACTCATACCTCACATTTTGATCAGGAATTTGAAGCAAAGATGCCAAGGTAGCCATTGCATCCACTGCTGTATTCTTGTCACGTGGAATTTGTTCAAAAGTAATCAAACCAAAGTAATTTTTCCAATCATCCACCAATTTCTTGTAAGGCATCAATTTTTCATCCTTGGTATTATATTCATTATTGACTTGATTAATGACTAATTGAGAGTCCCCATAGACTTGTAGTTCTGTGACATTCCATTCCAAGGCCATATTGATACCTATGACCAAAGCTTCATACTCCACAATGTTGTTTGTGCAAGGAAAAAATAACTTGTAAGATTTTGGGATTGTGCAACCTTGAGGAGTGATCAAAAGAATTCCTGCCCCACTACCATTTTGGGTGTAAGACCCATCAAATTATAAAGTCCATGTCTTAGCTTCCACATTAACAATCTCAGAATCAGGAAACTCCACTTGAATTGGATGTGTAGACTCTAACGGATATTCGGCCAATTGATCTATAATAACTTGAACTTTTATTTCTTTCCTATCCACATACTCAATGTCAAACTCACTAGGCACCATTACCCATTTTGCAATCCTTCTAGTTAGAGTTGTTTTGCTAAGTAGATATTTCAATGGATTAATTTTGGCTATTAGCTTCACCTTATGCATCAACATATTATGTCTTAAATTTTGAGAGGAAAATACCACTGCTAGGCAAGCCCTTTCCATGAAGCTATATTTTAATTCATATTTGATCAAAGTTCTACTCAAGTCGTAGATATCTCTTTCTTTTCCTTCATTATCCTCTTGTGTCAATAAGACTCCTAAATATCTTTCCGTTGCTGATATATAAAGTAATAAAGGTTTTCCTTGAATAAGTGGCGTCAATATGGGTGGATTCATCAAGTATGCTTTCAATAATGTTAAATATTTATCACACTCCTCATCCCATGTAAAGATGGTGTCTTTATGTAGCAACCTTGTGAATGAATGACATTTTTCTGACAATTGAGAAATGAACCTCCTTATAGATTGAAGTCTTCCTTGAAGTGATCTCATTTGACTAATATTATTGGGAATGTCCATTATTTCTTGTACTTTTTCAAGATCTAATTAAATACCTTTTTCAAAAACAATGTACCCTAAGAGTTTTTTGGATTGTACCCCAAAAGCACACTTCTTTGGGTTGAGTCTCACTTTGAATTGTTATAGCCTTTTGAAAATATTTTCAAGTATGGGTAAGTGATATTTTATTTCATGTGACTTAGCTAGAATATCATCCACATAGTCTTCTGGGAAAGTGTGCATCATGTAATGGAAAATGGTGGTCATTTCTCTTTGATAAGTTGCTCCGACATTTTTGAGATCAAATGGCATCACATTCCAACAAAAATCACCCCATGGGAATGTAAAGGCTATCTTCTCTTGATCTTCAGGTGCAATATGAATTTGATTATATTCACTAAATCCATCCATAAGGGAAAACATAGAATGAATGGCAGTTAGATCCACAATAGCATCAATGCTAGGTAATGGAAAGTCATCTTTTGGGAAAGCAAGGTTTAAATCTCACAAATCCGTGCAAACTCTTATGGATTTATCATGTTTAGAAACTAGTACAATGTTGGAGATCCACTTTGCATATGCAATTACTCTTATAAATCCCAACTTGAGTAACTTTTTCAATTCTTCTTTTACTAAAAGGGCTACATGTGGAGGCATTTTTCTTAATTTATGCTTAACGGGCTTAACACGGGGTTTCAAATTCAAATGCTGCATTATGAAACTTGGATCCAATCCAGGCATGTAAAAAAATGACCATGCAAAGTTTACGTGCTTTTCTTGAAATAATTCAGTGAGTTATTTCCTCTACAAGGGACTCAAAGATGTTGCCAAGTGAATAAATTTGGGACCCACTTCGGTACCAATGTTATCTTTTTCTGTAGGTTCAATGAGTATAGGTGATCTTTCATCTTCATGTGCTGGTAAGGTGTCCAACCTCTCTTCCTTAGGTGCCATAGTTGGGTTTTCACCTTTGGAAATATCCTTTATTTTTTCTATTTTTGGGTCTAGCACTGCCACATGGTGGTTTTCACGACTAGACCTCATTTTTTGTATTTTTTCTTTTCATTTTTTCGATTGAGAGGTTGACCACTTGCCCCTATCATCATGTCGAAAGTGAATTCATTGATGGAAGAATTTGTTTTAATTGCATTTAAGTATAAGGCCATTGCATTATCATTTGGGAAGTATAGTAAGTGATTTGGCTCGGAAAGATCCTAATCAATAATTTTGGGATGCATTAAGGACAAGGATTCATTGGATGGATTGTAATTTTAAGGATTTAGGTGCATGAATTCATTTTATGGCTCATAAATTGTATTGTCAAGGTCTATGACATGTGCTTCTTCAAGATGGTCCATGAAAGTAGGATCAAAATCCTCTTCACTAGAGTGCTCTAAGATTTCCATGGGAAAGAAAGCACATGGATTAAACACTAGGTTAGAATCTCCCACCCACAAAGGTACCCAAGGTTCACCCACCCATTGATTTTAAGGAGGTTCTTGTTCTATATTATATTGTTGAGGTTCACTTGATTTTTGAGTAGAAGTCGACCCTTGAGTCACATGTTCTTGATTCTCAACTTTAGGAGGAGTTTCATAAGTGTGAACAACATCAACCTCTATGTCATGACCAGATTCTTTAGAAAAGGAATCAAACTCATAATCCCTAGAATCATCTTCACTTTAAGATCCTACCATGTGTATATGGTCATGAAAATCATGCATGGGACTTGAACTTTCTCCTTTATGTTGAACTTTCTCCTTTATATTTTAAAGTTCTTTTTGTAAATACTTTAGTTTCTTCAGTCACTGGTCTTATCCAGGCAGTTTGTATAGATGGGGTTCTGGCTCATTATCCCACAGTGCATTTCATATGGCCCTTTGGGATTGGTGAATATAATTCATGTGTGTAAATATGAAAGGATTTTGGGCCCTAAAAGAAGAGGATCTATTTTTAATGTCTTTCCCTAGGCAAGCGAGTGGTAAGCCTGGCTAGGGAGGACCAAAGTGCAGTAAGCATAAGTTGCAGAAGTGGATAGATGGGAGAAAAATTCCTATTGGAATTGAAAGATAGGATTATTAAATACATGTGGTGAAGAGGGAGAGATTATATAAATCCATTTGATGGGGTGAAAACTTGTTAAGTTGCAGAGGGGCCATGGAAAGCCTAAAATCCCTTAATTTGGCTCACATTAAGATAGCGCACTGTACGGACAATGGTGACCCAAAGACCCCAAAAATACTTGAGGGGTAGGAATATTATCTTATAATCCCAAACAAATATTCAGGGTTTCTTTGGGAGGTTTTGGAGTAAATCCCTTATTTCTCAGAGAAGGAGACCTAATTGGGCTAGTAGCCTCTTAGGCCTAATTGTGAAACTTAGTGAAAGTGACTTGTTAGTGAAACTAGGTGGAATCCTAATACACCTAGTAGGTTGTATTTAAGTCTCTAAAGACACATCCACACCTTTGTATGACCATTTTCAATAATTTGGAGGTTAGAAGCCTTTAAGTTGGTTTAAGGGCTAATGGCTTGTGTTGCAAGATTGCATAAAGTTTTTACTTGATAGAAGGAATTTTCTTGATAGTTCAGCTGGCTAGGTAAACCAGGGGATCCTAATCAAGAAAAGATCCTATAGGTGGAAAGTGGTGGAGAGAAGACACCCTAGTATTCTTTCAAGAATACTAAGAGCATGAATCAATGATTGATTCATCCAACCTCCCTAACAATAGGAAACAACAAAGACCAAGATTTAGTTCCACACGCATCAAAATGAGGGATCCCAACATTAATTACACTATAAAAACTCAATGCATATGTCAGCCCAAAGATCCAATGTCCAAAAACCAACTCAATGAAAAAGACTAGCGAGCAGAGAGACCAGTTGGCAAAAAATATTGAGCAACCAAGATCAACTATCGAGACCCCGTCAATGAAGCTAGCCAAAACAAGTAATAGAGCCTGAGTGGTGAAACAAAAAAATTCAACCGAGAAACAAGAATGGTTACCAAGCACTATACTGAGTATTCTCCAACAAGCTACAAAACCAAAAAAAACATATTTTTGATTGATATAGGATTACCAAGAACCTAAGATGCTCTTGCATCACAAAGGTTCTACTATTGGCCAAGAATGGAGAGAGATATAAGGAGATAAGTGGAATAGTGCATAGTATGTAAACATGCCAAATGTACATCCTCTGATGTTGGTTTGTATTATCCCTTACCAATTCCCAATAGACCATGGGAATGTGAGTATGGATTTTGTGTTTGGATTACCCAAGACTAGGACTGGATATGATAACATGTATGTTGTTGTTGATATGTTTAGTAAAATGATTCACTTCATTCCATGTATGGTGACTCATGATGCCAGTCAAATTGCACATTTTTGTTTTTCAGGGAAATAATAAGAATCCATGGACTTCCAACCAGCATATTCTTAGATAGGAACGCTAAATTCATGGGGCATTTCTAGAAAACCTTATGGAAGAGACTAGGAAAAAATCTATCCTTTGTATCTACTTACGATCTGGATATATAGATGGGCACACCAAGAATGTGAATAGGAACTTAGGAAACCTTTTAAGATGTCTGACAAAAGAGTATGGGAAAGCTTGGGGTCAAGTCCTTCACCAAGCTGAATTTGCATATAATGATACAGTGCATAGGAAAATAGGGAGAAGTAAATTTTAAATAGTTTATGGGATGCAACCTAGAGGAGTGTATGAATTAAGGGATCTGAGAGGTATGTAAGAGAGAAGTGGGCATGCAGAGGACTTTGCATAGTCTATGAATGAGGTACATGAGAAATTCAAGAAAAACTTAGAGGAGAACACTTCCACGATTAAAGACAAAGTTAATAATAGGAGGAAGGACATTAAATTTATAGTTGGAGACTCTGTGATGGTCCATCTAAAAAAATCTATAATCTAGAAGGGAGTAACAAGTAAGTTGCACATGAGGAGAATAGGTCCATGTAAAATCTTAGCTAAGTATGGGAATAATGCATACAAGATAGATCTATCCAAGGATTTAGCATTGTCTCATGTGTTTAACATATAATATTTGATCGCATACAAGGGTCCTAACCCGGAGAAAGGGGATCATGAGGTTGATGTTAATGAATTGATTCAAGACATAGAACTGTCGTCACCAAATAGGCCTAAAGAATAGATAATACTAGACAAGAGTGTTTCCAAGAAGACCAGGAAGAAATATTACATGGAATATCTGATAAAGTGAGTAAACCAAAAAGAATCAGAAGCTACCTAGGTTTCTTAAGTTGATTTCAAGAAACTTGGAATTGATCTTTCCATATTGTCTTCACAAATCCCTTGAGTTATTTTCGTCAGTGAGAGAATGGTGCAGGAGCACCTAGTGGTTGGTCCTATCCAATCATCAATTTTTGGATTGTCAAATCCTTCTAGAGCCTTATTTTTAGTTTATATTAGTTTTATGCTAGGTGTGTTTAGTTCTATTATGATATGTTTTAGATTGTTTTAATTGGACCTATGGAAAAGATGTAAGCCAAAATAGGCCAACATTGGAAAATGACACCGAGAGTGTTAGAAAGAACCATTTACATTCTCATAGAATTTAGGAAGTGTTTTTGTAATGAATCAAACCTATAATATTGGGTTAGGACATTGGGATTGTCAAAATGTAAAAAGTTCTAAAATTTGTCAAGCAACTTTTGCAACTTTGCAAAGTTGCTCGACAACATTTTTTACAAAAGTTTAAAAACCATCTCAAGGTAGTTATGGATTAGTTATAATAGTTTAAAGGGGTCATTAGTACCTATTTAAGAGTTTTGAAGACCATGTAGTGAGGATGATTACCTATTGGCACAATTTGTAAATAATTTGATAGAATGATTCACTGTTGTAGAGAAATTCTCTGAGTTTTTGTTACAAGAAGTGTTTCTTGGATTGAATTAGCTTTATTTTCAATATAATTAGGTTTTTTCATTTATTTACAGTGTTTTTTGGATTATATTAGTTCAAAGGTTTTGATTTGTGCATTGTAATAAATTTTTATCCATGATCTTGGTTCACTGGACCAGTTAGGGTTGTATATAGGAAAATGAATCCTTAGGAATTTATGATCATGGAAAGTAAATTTGCCTTAGAGGAATGAAAGAGGAGCCTATGTATAATATTTTTTCATTTTTTTTTGGTTTCAGAAGTTTCAATGGTGGATTTTGAGTTCTTTCCTTAGGCGAGCTTGTCAATAGCCCGACTAGGGAAATTAGAGGAACAATATGTTTCATTTGTAAGAAGGGATTGAACTAAGAAATCCAATACATCTATGGTGTATATGTGACCCTGACCAAGCTCTATGCACAATTCAGAGGATTTTTTGAATCCAGTTGAATTAGTTTTGAACACGGTTTGTAGAGACTAGTTCATTTCTTAAGGAAATAGCTAAGTTAGGGTTTAGGATGGTAAAAACACCTCCAGAGGCTAAGAACTTGAAAATATTTCTAGCATTTGTAAAGGGTTTCTAGATCACAACTTTGATTATGGGGTTGTAAGGAATTTTTTCTGAAGATATCAAAATACCTAACGAATAGGGCTAATTGATGCCTAGTTGCTTCTAGCCCCGATTAGTAGGAAGAATGGACCTAGCGATGGAGAAATGAGTCCAATAACTTGATAGAAGTTGGAATTGTTAATTTAGATGGTCCAAGAATATATCCTAACTCATGAAAATTAGGTTAATTGGATGGAATATTGGGAAGAGGGCTTACCCTAGTGATCTCTATGAAGGAATATACTAGTGACTTGATAAACTTGATAAGAGGATTGAAGGGAAGGGTTAGGAGATTAGTCCTATGTGACTTGAGTTGAACTTGTGATAAGTTCAAAGGTGTAAAATCTCCCTATCTCTTTCCCTAAGGATATTTTTTATTATCTTAGAGGGAATTTAAGGGTAATTTTCCCTCCTGATCAGAACTAAGGTGCATTGGTATACATCATTCCAGTGCATTTACATACAATTATTATGATCTAGATTGATGATTGATTCCTACTACCCAGAGGTAATAGTCAGTCTTTTTTTTTTAGATTTATATGTTCAATATTTGGTAAAGATTTAGTGTTTGGAAAATATGTGATTTTCCATTGATGTCAAAGGGGGAGAGATATTCATGTGAAAGACTAGTGAAGTATTTGGGGATAGAGAGCCATGAAGAGTTGCATGCTAAGTCTCATGGGGAGATATGGATTTATTTGACATTGATTCTTCTTTACACCATAGGTTACCATAAATTCCAAAGGGGGAGAGTTTTGGAATAATATAAAAATATGTGCTTCAGAGGTGTTTGAAATGTGCTTTCACTAACGTGTTGTCATCGATGTCAACATAGTTATCTATTTGTGAAAGTCTTGCAGTGAAGTTTAGTGAGTTTATTTATTTGGTGTAGCATACATATATTTAAGATCATAGTTTATGAATTAAAGAATTTATTTGGGTATTTTTTGTATTTGATTTAGTTAAACTTTCAGAGGTCTCCATGAAGATTTGAGTAAGTTATTTGTATCTATATTGTGGCTGATTTTTGAGTTGTCTAGAGGTGATAGATTTGAGTAAGTTATTTGTATCTATATTGTGGCTGATTTTTGAGTTGTCTAGAGGTGATAGTGTGATATTATTTTGAGTTTTATTTCTCTACAATGTAATATATTACTTCATGGATTTGGTATCATGTTTGGGACATTGATGTGTGCCCACAATTTGATTGGTTTATGACTTGGAGGAATGCAAGTCATTTTCCAAAACCTATAGTCTGTGTTGTTACTATTCCTAAGTGATGGTATAGAGATTTTGATTATTAAAAAATTTATGTTGAGGTGGATGTTGTTGTGGCAATTAAAGATGCTTTTGGATATTTATAGATCCTATGATTTTTTGTTTCTGGTTCTCATTGATCATTTTTTCTCATAATTTGTGATTTTAGTATGTGTATTGATGTTCTTTATGTTTTTGGATGGCTTGATGATTGTCGCATGTTGCATATGTTCAATGAATAATTCTTGGAGGGATATTATGTTTGAGGATGAATATTTTGATTTGTTCTATGTATTATAAGACATTGTTTGGTTTGCATTTAATATTGTAATTAAGTAGGATTATATTTTTTAATTAGGTGGAGAGTGTTGAGCCGACCTTAATGATCAATGAAACCATAGACAAACTCCTATGTGACTTGAGTTGAACTTGGGATAAGTTCAAAGGTGTAAATCTCCCTATCACTCTCCCTAAGGATACTCTTGACTATCTCAGATCGACGTTAGGGGTAATTTCCCCTCTTGATTAGAACTAAGTTGCATTGGTATGCATCATTGCAGTGCATTTACATACATATCTTGTGTTTTAGATTGTTGATTGGTTCCTACTACCCAGGAGGAATAGTCGGTCTTTTGTTTCGATATTTATATGTTTAATTTTTTGTAGAGATTTAGTGTTTGGAAAATATGTGCTTTTCCATTGATGTCAAAGGGGGAGAGAGATTCATGTGAACAAATAGTGAAGTATTTAGGGAGAGAGAGCCATGAAGAGTTTCATGCTAAGTCTTAGGGGGAGCTATTGATTTATTTGACATTGATTCTACTTTACATCATAGGTTGCCATAAATTATAAAGGGGGAAATGTTTGGAGTAATATAAAAATATCTACTTCAGAGGTGTTTGAAATGTGTTTTAACTGATGTTTTTTCATCGATGTCAACATATTTATCTATTTGTGAAAGTGTTGCAGTGAAGTTTAGCAAATTTATTTATTTTGTGTAGCATGTATATTTAAGATCATAGTTTGTGAATTGAATATTTTATTTGGGGATTATTTGTAGTTGATTTAGTTCAACTTTAAGAGGTCTCCATGAATATTTGAGTAAGTTATGTGAATCTATATTGTGGTTGATTGTTGATTATTTTAGAGGTGATAGTGTGATATTATTTTTATTTTTATTTATCTTAAATGTAATATATTACTTTGTGGATTTGGTAGCATGTTTGGGAAATTGACGTTTGTCCAAAATTTAATTGGTTGATGACTTAGAGGCCTCCAAGTCATTTTTCAAAATCTACAGTCATTGTTGTTATTATTCCTAAGTGATGGTACAAAGATGTTGATGATTCAAAAATTTATGTTGATGTGGATGTTTTTGTGGCAATTTAGGATGCTTGTGGATATTTGTAGATCCTGTGATTTTTGTATTTCTGGTTCTCATTGATCACTGTTCTCATAATTTGTGATTTTAGTCTATGTATTCATGTTCTTTATGTTATTGGATGGCCTGATGATTGTCGCATGTTGCATATGTTCAAGGAATTCAAGGAATAATTCTTTGAGGGGTATAATGTCCGAGGATGAATATTTTGATTTGTTTTATATCTTAGAAGACATTGTTTGGTCTACATTTAATATTGTAATTAAGTAGGACTATATTTTTTTAATTAGGCGAAGAGTGTTGAGCCAACCGTAATGATCAATGAAAACCTAGAGAAAGTCCTATGTGACTTGAGTTGAACTTGGGATAATTTTTAAGGCATACAATCTCCATATCACTTTCCCTAAGGACACTTTTGATTATCTTAGAGGGAAGTTCATGGAAATTTCCCCTCCTAATCAGAACTAAGGTGCACTGGTATGCATCATTCCAGTGCATTTACATACATATCTTGTGTTCTAGATTGAGGATTGGTTCCTACAACCCAGGGGAAATAGTCATTCATTTGTTTTGAGATTTATATGTTCAATTTTTGGTAGAGATTTAGTGTTTGGAAAATATGTGGAAAACCATTAATGTCAAAGCGGGAGAGAGATTCATGTGAAAAACTAATGAAGTATTTGGGGAGAGAGAGCCATGAAGAGTTGTGTGCTAAGTCTTAGGGGAAGCTATTGATTTATTTGACATTGATTATTTTTTACATCATAGGTTTCCATAAATTCAAAAGGGGGAGAATTTTTGAATAATATAAAAATATGTGCTTCATAGGTGTTTTAAATGTGTTGTCACTGACATGTTGTCATCGATGTCAACATATTTATCTATTTTTGAAAGTGTTGCAGTGAAGTTTAGTGAGTTTATTTATTTGGTGTAGCATGTATATTTAAGATCATAGTTTGTGAATTAAAGAATTGATTTTGGGATTGTTTGTAGTTGATTTAGTTCAACTTTCAGAGGTCTCCATGAATATTTTAGTAAGTTATGTGTATCTATATTGTGGCTGATTTTTGAGTTGTTGAGAGGTGACAGTGTGATATTATTTTGATTTTATTTATAAAATATTATATATTACTTTGTGGATTTGGTAGCATGTTTGGGAAACTGATGTGTGTCCACAATTTGATTGGTTCATCACTTGGAGGCCTGAAATTTATTTTTCAAAATCTACATTCATTATTGTTACTATTCCTAAGTGATGGTACAAATATGTTGATGATTCCAAAATTTATGTTTATGTGGATATTGTTGTGGTAATTCAAGATGCTTGTTTTTGATAAAATAAGTAGCAAGAGGGTGCTAGCCCATGAAACAGAGGACTAGAAGCACATTAATAGCATATTAATGGTACCAGTCGAAGCTTAAAGTAGATTAACAGTTTATCACAGGCATTAAAATTCTACCTCTATCAAAAACAAAAGTTTCAGATCTACTTAAAAAGGTAAAACCAGAGAGCTTGTTAACAGTAACATCTTTAAGAATATTGACACTAAGCCACGCAGGGCTCCACCAAAACAAAATTCTAAACTTAAAATTAACCCCCGTAACAGAGCAGGGTAACCAAGGGACCATCCCAGACCAAAAAACCAAAACCATCGGCAACAAAATTAATTTTTCTCTCCCAACTGTTTGGACAGTAGGGATCATGCCCATTCCTCCAGGAGAAACAAAAATAGGTCTCTATTCTCCTCATTCGCTTCCAGTTTGTCGTCAGCCAGCTTCTCCTACACGTTGCAAAGGGTTAATGCCGAGGCATTAATCACTTTCAGAGAAAATTTGTTTGCCCTCCTGTAGAGGTCCATCATGTCCTGCATACCCTTTTTGATCTCTGCAATTTCCTTGTCAATGTTCACAAATTTACTTTTGAGGGTGCCTGTAAAATTGTATGTTTCCTCCATTCCAGT
>MU226050.1:1941877-1956897 GCA_018584345.1 Thuja plicata | reverse complement strand
TGGACAGGGGGGTGTTAGCGGTCAAGCTCATACAGCCTTCCGAGGAAACCTTTCTGGAATTTGTGGATTGGGAGGCATTTTCAATGAGGGAGATCTCTTTGGAGGCCGTCTCCAGCATTTTAATTTTGCATTGCTCTTTGGCAATTCTATTAGACCTCCTTCGGCCAGACCCGCTAAGATCCACCTCTAAATTGACAAGGGTTTTGGTAATTTTCTATTGTTTAGGCTTAAACTCTGTCTCAGGAGTGTTGTCAGCCCCTTTTTCTTCCATGCAATCTACAGAGTCCAAAACATGAGAGTCCTCCAACCTATCCAACTTATGTGTGGGGATCTTAATAAATTTTTTTCAGGAATTTTTCACAGGCTTCGCAGGCCCCTGTGTTATACGGATGGACCGGGAGGAGGAGTTGGAGGTTTTTTCGGCTTTTTCAGTGGGTGTTTCCTGGGGCATCATCTGAATAATCAGAGGGGGTTGGGGTGCTGGGCAAATGGCTTTGTGGAATTGGAAGAGACAGAGGAGGAGGCCTTGGTGGAGGATGACTCTGTCCGGGTTGCTTTTAATATCAAGGATATTGCTTTCAATGGAATGCAAAAGATAAAATGGAATGGAGATTAAATCTTTATTCCTAATGTGATTCAGGAACAGAAGGTGGTAGTTGTAGAAGACCATAAACTTACCTTCGAGATTGAAGTACTTCATAATAATGAGACAAATTTTAGGCTAGTAGTCTGAAAGCTCCTCTCTGTTGAAGCCCCCTTATTTTCTGACAAGCATCTCTCCTTCTTTGAAGAATTTTTTTAAGGCTGGTAGGGTTTGCAGTCTGACTAGTTTTTTTGTACTTTCTCCCCACCATAGGGAGCCCCGTAGCCTCAGCGATGACCTCCTCATTTAGATAGAAATGGATACCACCCACTAAAACATTTCTGTTGTTCCAGGATGAAACAAACTGTTTAGATATTCTCTCATCATGGCCTCCCTTCATACGTTCCATGAAGCCCCAAATTCCAGATTCCTTACAATAGTGAGTGACCAGCGGATCAGAAGTAAAGACTTCATCGATATTATCTAGTTCGATATTATCCAGGTAAGATGCTTGTTGATATTTCTAGATCGTTTGTGTTTTGTGTTTGTGGTTCTCATTGATCATTATTCTCATAATTTGTGATTTTAGTCTGTGTATTGGTGTTCTTTATGTTCTTGGATTTCTTGATGATTGTCGCATGTTGCATATGTTTAAGGAATAATTATTGGAGGATTATTATGTTCGAGGATGAATATTTTGATATCTTGTATGTCTTTATAAGACAATGTGTATTTGAGTTGAATGTATACATTTTGTGAAGGCAGTGAATAGGTGACAAAATAAAATTTGTATATGTGCTTCAATGGAAATGAACCAAGCACGATTAAGATTCTATTATATACTTCATAATTTGTGAATTTAATCCAAAATTGTTGTGAGGAAGTGAGCCTTTCCTCAGAAAAAAGCATTGTTTTTTTGTTTTGAGTAGTGATCTCTAGGTAGTGTGCCTTAATGCATGTGCATTCCCATTGTAATACTCCTAATAGGGTATAATACTTCTAATAGAGTAAATAATATTATTGATTCATCCCCACCATGTTTTTTTCCTTGAACAAGTTTCCACAAAATATCTTGGTGTTGTGTGTTCTTGATGTGTTGTGGATTTTTTCTTGCATGTCTAATTATAAAATTTGAGAAAAAGGTTTAGAATTTGTAAGTTGCATAAGTTTTGGGACAAACAATTAACCCCCCTCCCTTATTAATTGTATACTAGTCTATTTCCTTCATAGTTTTTTTGAGGCACAACTTATCTACCATATCTATGGCTACAAGATTATCTAACCTACAAGTACCCATAATCATCTTGAAGCAATTATTTTTTGAGATACATTTAGTTTTTATCAATGATTTCCTTTGGGAGGGTTATTGATTCTCCTTTTGTATCTTCAATAATACTCTCTTGGGTCAATGATTCCCCTAAATTAGCTTCATCTTTTTCATGAGTACATGACCCTACAATCTCAAAAGCTGCATGTCCTAACTAGCAAGACTCTAGACATTCCCAACTTTTGTGAGAAACATATTAATTGCATTTGAAAAAATTACCAAGAAAATCCATTCCTCTTCCTTAAAATCCTCATTTTCCATATGATCATCCTCCCATTTTTTAGTAACCCCGTCTTTCATTATTAGCTACTCCACTCAAAATTCTAGCCACTTATCTTTGGTTATATTTTTTTCCTCTTTAAATTATTCTCCACTACCTCTAAATCATCTTCCTCACTTCTTTTCTTATTGATTTTGTTTCCAAATTATCTTATCCTCTTCATTAAGGGCTAATTTATAAGCCTCTTCAATACTTCTAGGGGACGTAAGACTCACCTACTCATGCAATTCAATCTTCAAAATGTTCAAGTATCTTGGAATGTTATCTAATTATTCTTCATTGTGACCTGATGTAAGAAACACATTTTAAAACTCTTTAGTTTAATCGTTTACCAACATATCTTTTCCGCAAGTTCTACAATATTATGAATAGATTGGTTTAATAATCCCTTGGAAATAACTTGGCCTTTGACTTGGAAAGCATTTGATCCAAATATATAATCTTCTCATTATTATTAGTTTGTCTCTCAATTTGAATATAGTCGCACCACATTGCAATGTGCTGTTTGAATCTTGTATGTAAGAAAACTTCTCTCTTTTCTTCTGCTACTCCTTCAAACTAAATTATTTTTCCATATTATGTTTCCAATAAAAAAGTTTCTCTCTATGAAGGATTCTAGAATTTATATAAACCTATACCTTAATTTTACCTCTGACACTCATAATTTCTCTCATTTATCTTTCATCTTCTACAAACTATTCTATAATATATCCTTCATTTCATTGAGTTTCCATTTTTTCTTCTATGTCATTGCCTTCATCAACTAAAAATATTTTATTTGAAACTAGTCTATGGCATCCAACCTTTCCAAAATATTTTTCATCTTCTCAAGCATTCCTTCTTCCAGACATCTTCTACATCCTCCCCTATTTTCTCTTCTTGGAGGCATATTTTATATTCTTAAACTTTTCAATCTTTGTATAGATCTCATGTCAATATTATGGAAATGAACAACAAACAGGGGGCGGGTGGTGGGGTGAATTCATTGTCACTGAAAACTTCTACCTAAAATAGTTAAACCAAAAAAAAACTCAAACTTGTGTACCCTTAAATCTAATCTGAATAAATAGAGTTTAAAACATGCATGCATATAAAAATTAGAATCATATCCACACAATGTTTTTATCACGAAAATCCTCTTAGGAGAAAAACCATAGTGGGGCTGATTACCCACAGTAAGAGAATACCTTGTTATAAGTATAACATTATTACAATGTATGGGGAATGCACATGGATTAAAGCTCACTGCCTAGAACTCACTGCTCAAATAAAAATCCTCGAGATATAACCCTGGTTAAGTCTTTCTGCCTTACCATGTGATCACTACAATGATCTATAAAAACTTTGTGAACTACGTAAGTGACATATATACCTTATGTTTGATACAACTCCAATGTAGCACAATGAAAATCTATGTTCAAACCCTTGTTGAAACACTTCTGATTACCACTGAATAATCCTCTCCCTCTGCTAGCCAGGTTTGGCATTCACGTACATGATTTACACCGTGAAAATGCCCTAATTTATCATTATATATCATGAAATAGGTCAGAAAAAACTAGTTCACCGTCTATTGAATCAACATGCCAAATCTATTTATTCAAATCCATCTCTAACCACAAAATCATAGGTACGGTCTACAAATACCACCTCAAGATCATAAATGTCACAGATTTCAGGCTTTAGTATTTGCACAATAGGATTTACCAAGTCGGCCAAGAACATGAATAATAATAAAAATATTATTGTTGACCAAAAGCCTCACCAATTTGATCATCTTATCTGTTCGTATCACCAACTCATCAAGCATATACTTTAATAACATCTTATAGCATCATTAAAACACTCAATCATTCAAAATTATCATAGTCATTGGATTTGCCAACTCTTTTCCATTAATATTGAAAAAAAAATTAATCAAACCTCTAAGATAATAAGATTATGCCCTATAGACGTCTGAAGTACAAACCCTCTAAGTTGAAGATACCTGAATATGTCCCCAAGACACTCCTTGGTTCTCTCCATGAAATTATAACTCTATTGTGCACATCAAAACTCTTTGCTTCTTCCTATTAGCATAGTCTATCACCTTGTCTGCTAGTCACCTTCTATAACCTGATTACCTATCAAAATCATCATGAAACCTTTTGTAACTTGGGTCAAATAAGTAAACACCTTCAAATATACTTCCTCTACATGCACAACCCTATCTCTTCAATATCCTCTTCGGACCTTTTACCATTTTTTCCACTAGCTAACTTGCAAGAGTTAAGTTAGCATCAAGCAAATAACTCTTTTGATTACTTCCTCTGATCAAAACTTTTGTTATGTTGACATCAATTCAAACAAAACCATCTTCCATATTCACCAATATGAAAACTTCTCATACCAAGATGATAGCACCCAAAACATATGTGAGGCACACCCAAACAAAAAAAGCAATAAAAAATCACAAGACAAAAACCATAGATAGCCTAGGCCTAAAGAAAATGACCATTCTAGAAAAATAATATAAAATTTGATTATCATATTTTTATAACTTCGCAATCAATATAACTATATAGAACATGAAAAATATAATTAACAGTAATATCAATTATAGAGAATGATTAAATAGTCTATGAGAAATTTATTATGAGGGCTTTTACATAGTATTTGATTCCCTAAAGGAATCCATCAAAACATACAAACCGTTTTATAAAAATTATCTTCTTTTGACACATACCAACCTTTTAATTCCCCCTGTAGGCCTACAAAATTTCCTCTGCCAATGGTTCTTCCTAAACCTCAAGACCTCTATGCTTCTATGGATTTTAAAACTCAACACCATCCCAATCTAGTCAATAATTTACAAGAGATGTTTTGTAGATATAAGATGAATGGCTAATGGGGAAACTATCTAACTTATCGAACAAATCAAAACAACTGAGTACTATTGATCTTCAAAATGGTTATCCACTTCATGTCACAGTCTTAATAGGAACATGAACCCATGCATACTTTATATTTTTGTGTTTTCATTATTGCTAAACAAAAATAACATACTTCCTATCTTTGCATTTCTAGAAAGTCTAAATAGAGAAGAAAGAGTAGACTACACACTATGTTGTTGAGACCATTAACCTCAAAAAAAACAACCTAAACTAAAGATTTTCCAAACTATTCAAAACTAGAATAATTTTTACCATGATATAAAAATCTCTCATAAGGCAGTTAAGTCCCTCCCTAAGTTTGATGACAAGAGGGAAATTCTTGGTAGGTTACTGGCAGGTTACTATGATCCTAAAAAATTAAATGACAATTAGAAGCATGTACTTACAGTTATTATGGAGTACATCACCATTGATGGTCATTTTAAAAGGGCCCATAAATACCACTTTGTATTGCTAAACCAATTTAGCTTTATAAAGCATGGGTATTTTACTTATTATTTCTGCTACTCTCTTTTGGGTAGCATAGATAAACACAAGAAAAATGCAAGAGTGTATGTGTTGCATAATGGTCTTATTATGCTCATTTTTTAGCATTGTAAATCTATTGTGCCAAATGATTCACCAAAATTTCTTCTTCCTGTAGTTAAGGGAAAAATTAAGCATGAGGGTTCAGTTGGGGGGAGCTCTGTGCATAGCTTCTCTAACGTGGAAAAAATCAAATTTAATGAGAATTATATGAAAACTAAAACCCTTGAGAGAAGAAGGGACACATAGGATGATGGTGATGAAGATTATGTTTCAAAAAAAGACCTGGGTTTATAAAATTAGGAGGATTACTATGAGGTCAAAGAGAGTGCAGGGGAGACTGAGTATGAGGAAGACAGAGATTCTGGTGGGAGTAGGAGGAACAGGAGGAGATTGGTAAGGATTGAGAGGATGATGAGAAGACAGGTAGGGAGAAGGATAACTCTCTTTAGGTGGTGTTATCTAATGAGGATATCGCTAAAGATACGGGAGAACAATGTCTGGAGGGCCTTCAAGAGGAGACCTCTAAGGTGTCGCTTGCTCCTTCTCTTAACATGACTCTAGCCCAGGTTAATACTCTCTCTGAGTTAAATAATGTGGGGGACTTCTCTTCCTCTCCTATGTTGGATAATTTAGAGGAAGCCCAGAAAAATGTTCTCAACCCTCTAGTTGATTACGCGGACTCCTCAGAGAAGAACATTCCTCCCTCTCCTAGGGGTATCACTATCAAGGGATATAAGAAAAATGAGGTGGACATGGGTCTTATAGATGTCTTCGATGAGTCCAAGATGCAAATGGCTAAGGGCAAATCTAAAATTGCTCATAAATTTTATCGATGGGTATGTCAATAGATAAAGAGCCTAGTTATAAAGAATCATGATTTGGAGAGTAAAGTCAATATTTTGTAGGCAACTTTGGAGAATGAGGTTGGGGATAATGTCAACAAGATTATGCCCGACACTCTGGAAAATAAGGTCTTTGCTCTCTCCATGAAATTGGAGGATAGAAATGTCATATTGAATAATATTCTTCAGATCAACTATGAGGATATGCGGGCCTCAGTGGAGAACCTTGATGCCTTGGACAACATGGTTGATGGGAATGGCCCCAATAAAGCCACTGTCAATGTCAAAGATGGCACTAAGGATATTACTACCATTCCATCTGCTCTAGGAAAAAGGACTTGTGTTAGTCTCAAAAAGAACAATATGACTACTTCTAGGGATCTCACTGGCATTAAAGAAATTGTTAAGACAATGTTTCATCTTTGGGATGAGGTCGCTAAGATCCTTAAGGATCTAGCCTAGATTTTTTTTTCGTATTCCCTTTTTACTGTGTGTTTTGCTGGTTGGCTCTCAACTGGCTTTTTTTGTTTGGTGACTAGTGTGTTTCACAGTTTGTTTTGTTTTAGTGTTCTTTATACTTTATCTTCCAGTTTTCTATTGTTAAGGGTTTCGGGTCCCTTCAAAACCTGATCTTTTTAAAAACTATTCTCCATATCTTTTGTTGTCTAATGATGCATATAGACTAGGAATATTTTAAAATATCTAATTAGAGTAAATATATTGTTCAGCTCTAATTCTTGTCCACCAACCTTCTTAATAGTCCAATTTTATAACATTGTCTAAAGATGCAAAATGACTAAATCAAGCGTCAATTGGGCTAAATATTAATTTTGATGTAAATGCAACTTTTTTATTGATGTATTGTAAAGTATTCTTATGATGAATATTTTTGTAATCTGGATATCCTTCTATTTTTCCTGATGAATTTCAAAAGAAATAATATTGCTAATAAATATCTTTAAATTCCAAAGGTATAATGAAGAGCCAGGTAAAAGTGTACCATGTCAAACTACTAATGGCTAGTGTAAAATAAAGCAAGTTAACATTTTAAATAGAAAATTAAAGTTACAAATAAATCTTTAATTACTTCGCATTGATCCCAAGTCTTGTAGGATTGACCTATGATATGGTATATAATATCTGATTATCATGAGTAGATATATAAAAGTATGTCTCCATTAATATAAAAAATGTGCAAAATGATGTACTATAAAAACCAAAAGAGAGTCAATTATATAAAAGTGCATTAACATAGAAATAATCAAATATAGATAAATTTTAGAAAAGCTAAACTCAATAAAATAATGTGCCACTTTATCATGGAATTACATAAATTATTGCTTGAAAACAAACCCAATACTAAATGAAAAAAAACACACACGCAATATATCAATTTCATCATTATAATCGGATTTAAATAACTAAACATGTATATTCACCTGCTCAATAAAATATAATTGAATGGATGCATAATTTGTATTATACTAATTATGAATGACAATCAATATCTTCATACATTTCTTTATTGTCTCCGAACTGCAACATGATTTCCATTTATAGACTCTTTCATGGTTGTTACAAAAAACGATACCTTTTCCTCTATTAAACAGGAGATTATATGTATTTTAACAAGTATATAAGTCAGAACTAGAGTGACTTGGGTGCCTTTTTTTTGGTTAACAAGAAGTGGGATATTAAGAAAGTGTCCTGATCGAAGGCTCTAATATTGAGTAATGTTTAAAATAGTAATATGGGGTCGGTAGGATTTAGGAAATGCTTTCTTAATTTGATTGTATACGCTATTAATATGTGGAAGGCTGTATCTTAATATTAGTAGTGGGCAGGTTGCACGTGGGAAATACTGTTTAAAATTCATGATATATGCTATCGTTTTCTTAAAGTCTTGTCTCCCACTTCAATTTTTGAATAAACAAACAGCAAAAACCCTCATGAAAAGATTTAAAACCTCTCTTTGTCCAACGTAGCATACAGTTTTATCAATTATTGTGTTCACGTGGGCCTTGCAAAATATGTCGCCCTAATATCTGGCTTAAACCAATATTTATTTTCCTTCTCTTCAATCAATGGTTCACCTCTTTCGAAGTACCTACATCAATTACATGTCCTGCAAACAGTATTCTTGATCTTTGATATTAAATTAGTCTGGTCCAATGGGCGTTTTGACTTTCAAGGGCACTTGATTGTATTTTTATAATAACCATGCAATAATCATGTTTAGCTCGGAATCATAATAATACATATATCTTCCAAAGCAATTATGGCTGCCAGTATGGAGCATTTAGGTTGTCGAAATCATTGATTTGAATCGGAGCTTTAAAGACAGGTTGTCTAAATCATAAATGGGACGAGGAAAGGTTGAGCTGAAAAAGATTGAGAATAGGACCAACAGGCAAGTTACATTTTGTAAGAGAAAAAGTGGGTTATTGAAGAAGGCCAAAGAGCTCTCAGTTCTCTGTGATGCGGAAATCGCTCTTATTGTTTACTCCAACAGCGGGAAGCTCTGTCAATATGCAAGCAACAGGTACATGCAATTATTTTTTCTATACTCCGTTCATCATTAGATATCCAGTTTCAAAATGGGCAACTTTCAATTTTATTGATATATTGTTTTACTAGATCTGCGTCAGAACGATGGGCATGGTTAGCTGTATTGATTAAGATTTGATATATTCAAAAGTTTTATTTGTGTTGAAAAAGATATGCAACTATTTAGGGTGAATACATAGCATTATATCTAAATTGACTGGATCAAAAAAGTTAACATACTGTTACAGACACTGCCATCAAACTCTTTTGCCCTAATGGTTCAAATTTTTGTTGGGTATCCCAAATCATTATAAAATAAGATTCAAAGACAATTTTGCTTTTCGTAAATATCAGTTGTGATTCTATGTACCCTAGATGTGGCGTCCCTTTCGTAAAACGAATGAATTTCTCGGAGTTAGTTCCCAATGGAGAGCCATTGGGTGTTGCTTGCCACTAGCCATTGGTGGATGCAGTAGCAGTCTTGAAGAACTCGATATCATTTTCATTTCTGCTCTGCAACTTGCGCAGAAACCCTTATATTATTTCAAAGTTGATTGAAGACAAAACAACCATCATAAATGATTGATGGAGAAACATAGAGAATCTGACGGAATATAAGGATGTAATTAGAGCCGTGATTAGAAGACCGGGCTGTGCCTTTAACTTTCTATGACAAGATTGTTAGGAAGTTCAATGAATTCCAAGTTATAACAGAGTATCATATAGAGTATGACGCAGAGCAAGTCATTAATTCAATGGGACTGTACGAAAGTATAACCACAGCTGGTTACACTTACAAAGTAAGCATTGAAGAGAGTATTTACAATGCAAATGTTTGTGGATAACCATAGTTGGTTATACTTACAAAGTAAGCATTGAAGAGAGTATTTACAATGCAAATGTTTATTGGAGTAAATAGGTTTCCATCTATTTAAGGTGTTTAAGTCCAATTTACGTTACGAATATATTAGGTGTCATTTAATGTTTTTTAAGTTGCGTTATTATTTTTGCCCGGATAGTTGTCAATATCCATCCTACCCGCTCTAGCAACTGTGATGTTATGGAGAAACAAAATAAAAGGATTAACTACAACAAGAATACAATTATACAAATGAACACAAGTATTAATCGTGATTCACCAAATTGGCTACATCCACACTGAGCAGAGGAATTCTCTATTAATCAGTTAATCAAATCAGTGTTACAAAGAGACATATACAACAATATATGTAACGAAAGGGCAATCAGCTGAAAGGACACCATAAGCCAGGAAAGGACAAGGATGTTCGTTGGCCTTCCAAGATTCAACAAACTCCTACCGAAAGTCAACGGATATCACAGCTAATCAGGCATTACCCTGCTCTAAATGCTGATCTACTTCTTTTCACAAGCCAAAGAGAAGTCCTAGGACATTTGAACTTCTCTTTGGGAAAAACCTTGGTCAAGATGTCTGCCGGATTGACCTTTGTGTCAATTTTAACAACTTCTAACTTGCCCTCTTCAACCATATATCGCACAAAATGAGTATGAATATCAACATGTTTTGAATGACGTTGAGATGAGCGATTTTGAGCCATAAAAATGGCACTACAACTATCACAAAAAAGAACATACTCACTTTGGAGAATATTTTAAATCACTAAACAAACGTTGTAACCAAATCATCTTCCTAGCACCTTCAGAAAGTGCCAAATATTCAGCTTGAGCGTAAGAAAGAGTGATGGAATGTTGCAGCCTTGAGCCCCAACTAATGACAGTCCTAACAAACATGAAGGTATAACTAGTAGTAGACCTTCGTTTATCCAAATATATGGCAAGATCAGAATCAATAAATCCTTGCAACTATACATTATTGCCACCAAAATAGAGACAATAATCAGAAGGGCCTTTTAGATATTCCAATATCCATTTAAGGGCTTCCCAATGAGTCTTTCTGGGATAGCTCATGAATCTACTCACAACTCCCACCGCATGAGCAATGTGGGGATGTGTAGAAACCATAGCATACATAATGCTACCAACTATTGATTTGTAAGGAACTCCTTCCATAAAATCCTTGTGCTCTTGTGTTTGCGGATACAAATCAAAAGATAAATTAAAGTGGGAGGCAAGGAGAGTAGAAACAACCTTTATATCAGCCATACAAAATTTGTCAACTACTTTGTCAATGTAGTCTTTTTGTGATAAAATGATCTCCTTCTTTCTTCTATCTGGGGTGATTCTCACACCAAGAATCTTCTTGGCTGCCCCTAAGTCCTTCATAACAAACTTGCTTGCCAAGTGAACTTTCAACTCACCAATAATTTTTGGATTAGTATCAGGTACCAACATGTCATCAATGTAGAGAAGAAGAATGACAAAATCACCATTAGGAAGTTTCTTATAATAAATGCATGGATCTTATTCACATCTAATGAAGTTCGGAGCTATAATGAATCAATCAAATTTCCAATATAATTTTCTGAGGGCTTGTTTGAGCCCATACAAACTCTACTTCACTCTACAATAGAGATGATTATTTCCCTTCATGAAAAATACTTGAGGCTGCTCCATATACAACTCCTCGCCTACATCACCATGTAAAAATGTAGCTTTCACATCAAGCTACTCCAACTCAAGATCCATACAACTGTCACTCCCAAAACTGTTCGGATTGTTGTCATCTTGACAACAGGTAAGAAGATTTCATTGAAATCAATCCCCTTTTTGTCATACCCTTTCACTACTAGTCTTGCCTTGTAGTATTTACTGCCTCCATCTTCATCTTTCAGTCAATACACCCACGTGTTCTTAAGTGGTCTTCAATTTGCTGGAAGAATGACCAAATTCAAAGTTGTGTTGGCTTGGAGTGAACTCATTTATTCTTCTATAGCAACCATCCATTTATCCTTATCGTTGTTCTAACAAGTGGCGTTATAATTAGCTAGTTCAAATTTCTCAGAGATTAACAACTCGGGCTCTGTCTCTTCAGAAAATAATAATTTTTAATCTGAAAATTTTGAGGGAATTCATCTTTTCTAGGAAGACCTCCTTAATTTGTGATTATTGCTCAAACCAACATTACTATTATTTTGTGTCCCCTGCATCTTATTAAAAGTTTCCAAAGAATTGGTCTTATCACAATTACGAGTCTTTTAATAACAACCAAATTATTATGTCCTCTGTCCAAGGTCCCTTACATTCTTAGAAGATTCAAAAGTGATGTGTCACAAACCTAATTTACTAGCTTCCTAAGTCTCTACATGACTACTTTGTTCAAATACACTGTGGCTAGGAAAGGAATGAGTAATTCTCTATGCTCGCATGGGATTCAAATTGTTTTCTAATTCAATATGTCGTGGTATTTGAAGAACTATGTCATGCGTGAATGACCTCTGAGATTGTCATGTACCATTGTATTCGACTTGATACCTATCATTTTCAACATTTTTGACATTATTTGCAACTGTGAATTGTGTAGGAGGAAGAGTGTTACTCCATAATTAATATTTGTCTTGTTGTTGAAATGAGGATGCAGGTAGCCAACATCTAACATGGGTATGTTGGCAGCGAATATCCAAGTTGATGCAGGAGCATCCCAGGGTAGTTGGCTATCCTGCTTGTTCGGGAGATTTGATGGAGTTGTGTGGACTTATTTTCATGTGTGAGGGATTTGGTAGAGTTGTGTGGACCTAATTGGGTCTTGGGTAATTGGTTTTGATGTATTTAATGGAACTTGGCATGGTCTTGGTTGCTCGGCATGGTCCGGGAGGAGCTCGGCCTTGCCTAGGAATTTGGTGCCTATTACAAACCGTATAAGTAATTTTCCACAAAGAGTTAGAGGCTGAAAATTTTAGGGATTGAAGAGGGCATATATTTTTACCTACGGTTTGAAGTACGAGTCCTAATTCCTCCGGAGCAAGGAGATATCGTGATTTCACTAAGACATCTATTTTGGGCATTTAATTGTTGTTGTTGGCTGACTTGTGGCATTTAATTTTGGTATTTGTATTTAATTTATGTTCAAGGCCGACCTATGGCTTAGATTGGTATAAGTAGGGGTTGTGGGGGAAGTCTTTATTCATTATTCATTCATCCTGGAGAAGAGGAGGATGTAGAGGAGCGAGTTTTGAGAAGAGCTAGTGGCTGCGGCTTGGGGGACAAGGGGATTGCTTGGTGGACTTGCGAGCACAAGTTTAGATCTTCCTTGGGGGTTCCTACCAGTGTGTGGATCTGGGCTAGCTAGGGTTTGGTTTGGATCTTGCGAGATCTTGTGGAGTTCCTATTGTAATTGCATTGTATTTGGCTGTAACCCGGAAGGCCTTACAGCTGGGCATGTTGGATGAAAATATGATGATTCTTTTATGAGTATTGGCATTGTGTGGATCTATATCTTTGTATTGTTATTATATTCTATTGTGTGGTTATTTGCTGGGGGCTAGGACATCTCCATCGGGGATTCTCCTGCCTTTCACTGCATCAAGTGGTATCAGAGCGAAGGTTGTTCCTGAGTGTCTGGATAGAGCGCCGAATGAGAGGCAGTTTGCACCAGGACCTTGGGTTGGGTAAAGTTTTCCTTAAGAGGACGCGAGTATGGAAAAGAGAAAGAAGAAGATGACTTTTGTGATTGGATGGATTCTTAGAATTCCTAGACTTGAGAAAATTAGAGAGAGATATCAAGAAGCGACAAGAGTTGCAATACTGGATTTGAAGAAGCAAGTGGCTAAATTAGAAGCGGAGTTGAAAAAGAGAAGAGTGATTCATCAGAAAAGAGACGATGATAGAAGAGGGCATAGCAAGGTCGAGATGGAATTTGGTTTTGTTGATCAGTGTGTGGAGGCTGATGTGGAACCTGCGGAGAAACTTGTGGATGTTTCTATGGAGCTTCCTTACCTTGTTGATGCTGTGATTGAGATTGGTTTTCATGATCAATTGGTTGAGTCTGACATGGAAATTGTGGAGCACTTGGTCATGGATAATCAGGTTGCTAAGGGTGATGATCCATATGTTGGTGATATGGATATTGTTGATATGGATGTTGCTAGTGTGGATTCACTAGTTGTTGATGTGGTTGAGGATCTACATGATACTACGGATCTGTATGTTCCTGATGTGGACCTGTTCGTGGTTGACATGGTTGAGGATTTACATGTTTCTCCTATTGTGGATTTGAGCTTACATGTTGGTGACATGGATTTCATGTTTGAGGATATTGTTGTTGTTGGTAGTGATCAGTTACAGAGAATGTTGGTGAGGCACTATGTTCAGTTTGTTCCTGGGAGTGAGCATGCTGATTGGATGGTTGACATTCTAGTGGTTGAAAAATGGATGCGGATCTAGATGATTTACATGTTGGTTGTATTGTCCTTGTTGGATTGGAAGCCTTTGGTGAAGATGAAGATGGTTATGGATATTTCATCTGGCATCAAAGTATGAGGCATACTTCTTTTCGCACCTGGGGAGTCTGATGCAGGAGCATCCCAGGGTAGTTGGCTATCCTTCTTGTTTGGGAGATTTGATGGAGTTGTGTGGACTTATTTTCATGTGTGAGGGATTTTTTATAGTTGTGTGGACCTACTTAGGTCTTGGGTAATTGGTTTTGATGTATTTAATGGAACTTGGCATGGTCTTGGTTGCTCGGCATGGTCTGGGAGGAGCTCGGCATGGTCTGGGAGGAGCTCGGCCTTGCCTAGGAATTTGGTTCCTATTACAAACCGTATAAGTAATTTTCCACAATGAGTTAGAGGCTAAAAATTTTAGGAATTGAAGAGGGCCTATATTTCTACCTACGGTTTGAAGCACGAGTCCTAATTCATCCGGAGCTAGGAGATATTACGATGTTACTAAGACATCTATTTTGGGCATTTAATTGTTGTTGTTGGCCGACTTGTGGCATTTAATTTCGGTATTTGTATTTAATTTATGTTCAGGACCGACCTATGGCTTAGATTGGTATAAGTAGGGTTTTTGGGAGAAGTCTTTATTCATTATTCATTCATCT
>MU226050.1:1917748-1930425 GCA_018584345.1 Thuja plicata | reverse complement strand
ATAAATTTAATTTAATTTATGTCCCTTGTGCTTTATCCATTTCTCTTTTCCTTTAGATGGCTTCTTTCCTTAACCATGAAAAATGAACTCATAGTTCAAAGTCTACTAATTACATGCTTCTTTGTTTCATTTATCTTGAAGCAAATGGCAGTGTTTCTTCCCTGGCAATCAAACGAATAAAAAACATATTATAGTCCCCTAACATACCTTTCAAGCTAGCTTCAAAATGAGCCAGGGTTCAATTAATGAACATAAGTACCAAAAGGCAAGAAACACCTTGAATGGAAATAATTGGAATTTGATTGAATAATTTAGAAAACAATACAAATATATAATGTATGGGAGAACTATCTGTCACACAAGAAAGTGACATGCAATTCTATACAAACACTAAGACACCTAATCAACGGTATCCCTATCAGCCAGCTTGTCCAGATGAAAATGTACATGCCAACATATTTATACTTCTCTCTAGTAACTCAAAATTTATCCTTTAGCATCTGATTTGTGCTTCTCCATGTAATTTGCCTCTCATCTACTATTGCTGATTGTCAAATACAATAACTAACATACTATATTTTTGTTTATAATTTCATACAACATGTTTAAAAATTGTTCTATATATGTCCTATATTTAAGGAAACGATTGAATACTTTACCGGAATACACAACAGAATCTTTCATTTACATTCTCTCCTCTTTCAACTTACACGATTGAGCTATACCTGATTTAACCTCAATTATATTTACCAAACATGGTCCCCTTCCATTGAACTTTTCATCTTAAATTTCGAGTTAATATAATTGATATCATCTACTTTATTTGATTGACTTAAATAATAATCTGTAAAATTTACCAGGTTAAAAATACAGTTATTTCAGTTAATAGCACATTTTTCACCCAAGTATTCAATTGCTCTTACAATAAGAGCACAAATTTTCACCCGTACGTGGAATGCCAATATCAAAATCGCCCCTTTATTCTATTGTGGCTTCACAGCAAAAACACTATGATACTAGCAATCATTTACAGACAATCTGCAACACAATCTCCATTCCCCACAGTCAAATTCTTAAGCAGTCGATGGAATGCAGCTATGAAAGCCTTTCGTTGGGATTAGCCAAAGCAGAAACTGAACTGATTTAATGAGCTACAAAAATGATGTTGATCACCAAGAAAGACTTTATGTGTCCTATTCTAGAAGCTAAGCTCAATAGATATAAACAATTTACTATCATCTGCTGCAAGATGAAGCAATGATTTACAGTTCAAACAATGATTTAAAAGTTATAGCTTTAACTGAAGCAATATCGGTTGACACAACCATTTCTTAATTGAAGCAATATTGGTTGACACACAACCTTTTCTTAACTGCTCTGAAACTTCTATTGACACAACTGAACATTGATGAGCCTCTCAAAAGGCCATCTTTTCCATGTGTTTACTTTCCTTTTCCAGCATTTTATTTTCAAAGGAGAAGTCTTTAAACTTATGGTTTTTATATATTTTATATGTAAGGACATAAATAGGTAAAATGGATGGTAAAAACATAATGTATTTTGTTTGGAATTGATGGATAGAAGTTGCAGGATATAAGTGATTGCATATTGAATAGATAGTCCTTTTTCCTATGCTATGTTTATGGGTAGTCTCCTTCCTGTAGCCGAATGTTGTGCAAGAATATTGAATGAAATCTCACACCTGTATCTTAGTATTAAATGATAAGATATATTTATGCGTCGGAAGTTATGTATACTAACCATTTTATAGTAGTCAAGTTATGACACATTCAAGAATTTCACCATGGAGTTGAAAGGGTCAACGACAGTCGTTACCTTCAGAAGCGTCAGCATAAAGCGAGGAATTAAATAATGCGGTTAAAGATGGATGTGTCACAGAATGTCGCGGAGGAACAAGTCAGTTCAGTTCCTGAGAAGACAGCGCGCGCAGATCTAGAACCACTGCATGCTATATTTTGGGAAGAACTTGAAGACCTATTTCTGTTTGAGATTTCTTTTATGAGCATAATGTAACCATTAGTGATCCTCATTAATTGAGTGATCCTAGATTTAGGTTGTAGTGTAGTTCCTCCTTAAATAAGTGGAATTATGTAGTTCCACAAGGAGAGAGTTAATTGATACAATTTATGGAATAGAATTTGACATTGTAGCACTATTTATTTTCCAAGTACATTTCCTCCATGAATGAATAGAGTGCATAATTTGAGTTTCAGTCTCTTATTGTGATTGCATTTCTATTCACTCTTCCAAGGGGGCCACTTGGTGAGTGAATCATTTTATTAGATTAGAAGTTATTTCTTTGCTCATTAAGAAGTAAATAGAACTTTGATGTTCCTGCAGCCACTAGTAACAGAACTGGTGCACTGTTCCTGTAGCATAGGCGAGAAGAGTAACCCCTACTCGTTATTATTGTTTTCTTAGCATAATTGCAGTCAATTGAGATAGCATAGATTCTTGAAGCATAATGTATTTCGATTCTATAGGTTTAGCCATGAGAATCAAGGAAGTTTGAAGCATATACTTTGCAAACACCATTCCAAGTTTACGTCCCTGGTTGATAATTAAATGAGACTAAATAATCTACTTAGTAGCCATTTAGGGTGTCCAATCCTGAAATAGCAATCCAATGCTATGTGTTTCTGAGACGATTGTTTGGCCAAGCATTTTTTGCACCGCTACCAGGGATGGTATTAGCTCAAGCCACTTTGGTGTTCATGATTCCAGTTTTTATAATCTAGGATTTAATTTTAAGCAAGCATTTTATGCATAGAATAAGAGATCCTCGCAGAAGATTCCTTCCTCATCAGTACTAGGCCAAACCATTTGATCTTTTTAACCCCGAGCCTGAAGAACCCCAAGTAGATAGTGAAGAAGAAGACCTATTTGAAGATCCATTTGCAAACGCCCAAGGAGAAATTTCATCACCCTCATCCTCCGAAGAATTTCTACATCTAGATTTTCATTTTGATGAGCCTGAGTATCACAACAACCCATTAGCTCTTATTGTATATCAGCCACCACCACAGCAGCCACCACACCAAAAACCAAGCCCTCCTCCAAGGATGGCTCAACCTACCTTTCCCTTTCCAATTCCTCCTCAACAGGGTAACCAAAACTTGAAGAACATTCTAGCCGTTGCACTGCCAAAATTTTACAGTCTTATCACTGAAGATCTAGAGACCTTCCTCTTCAAGTTTGATATCTTCTGCAGGAGCTACGACTACACCATTGATGCCCATAAGCTGAAGTTGTTTCTATCAACTCTCAAAGAGGCCACTCTAAGGTGGTTTATGAGCCTCGGAGCTAATGTCGTACCAAATTGGAATGCCATGAGCAACATGTTTCTTGCAAAATACAAAGAATATTGTAGAGGATGGGATTTAAAAGGAGATGACATCTTCAAGATGTCGCAGAAAGAGGATGAAACCTTGGAAGACTATGTTTCCAGGTTTATGTATAACTTGCAACGCAATGCTCAACACCAGTTGAATGAGGAATCGCAAAAACATCTGTTCCTCAAAGGTGTCAATAAAGGAAGCATAGAAGCCTTGGACCTTATAGTTGGTGGCGACATCACCCAGAAAAATTGGGCGGAGGTTAAGACCATATGTATGAATTACTCAAGGGCTACGGTAAAAAAAGGAAGAGGATTAAGGGAACACTACCTCAAAAGACAAATGGCTCAGGAGTGTCTAAGATAGAACTGTCCAACCTCCTGTCTGAATTCAAGCAGGACATTGTCAATGATGTGGCCACTCAGCTAGATACCATGCAAGCCCAAAGGAAGAAAGAGGATGCGGATGCTATGCTGGCTGAATTCTACTCCCACTGCAGGGAGAAGAAAAGAAACTGTAAGTGTAAAACTAATGCATCCATGGACACTACCTCAATGCCCACTGAGTTTAAAGTAATAGATGAGGAGAATGGAGAGGTCTTTCACATGGCTCAAAGGAGACCATGGGATCAGAGACAAGGTATGCCTCAAGACTTCTTAAATCTTTTTATTTATAATAATAATAATAGTAAACAGTGGTAGAATCAAAACCCCCACAATTCTATCCCTCAAGGACAAAATTGGAATAATCACTGGCCCAACCAGCAGCCACAGAGTAACCAAAATTTTCCGCAGCCACAGTATAATCAGAAATTTCAACCTCAGTTTAACCCAAACCAATAGAATTTTAACCCATATCAACAGCAGTATAATTCATACCAGCAGCCGCAACAGAATAACCAATGGCAACCACATGGTAACTGGCAACAAAAACCTTAGTGGGGACCCAATCAGCCTAATCAATAGAAAGATATTATACCTCCACCTCAGAAACAAGGTATTATGCCTCCGCCTCATGTAGCCAATAATAGTGCTCAGAAACCACAACTGCCTGCTCAACCAAATCCAAATCCAAATAACAAGCAGCTTTTGCAAACAAGTCAACAAGCTTTTGCATGGGACTATACTGACATGAAAGGGATTGACCAAAAATTGTGTACTCATAAGATTTATATTATTCTTGAGTCCAGACCTATTAGGCAACCTCAAAGAAGAATAAACCCTACATTAAGAGATGTAGTAAAGGTTGAATTGCAAAAACCTCTCCAAGCTGGCTTCATATATCCCATTTATGATAGTCAACGGGTCTACCCTCTTGTAATCATCCCCAAGAAAGGTGGAAAATGGTGAGTTTGTGTGGACTATAGGGAGCTTAATAAAGCAACCAAGGATCACTTTCCATTGCCCTTTATTGACCAAGTACTTGACAACCTTGCTGGCAAAAAGTATTTTTCATTCTTGGATGGTTTTAGTGGCTACAACCAGATCCAGATATCACTAGAAGACCAGGATAAGACAATGTTCACCTGTCCATGGGGAACATTTTCTTATTTTTTCTTACCATTTGGGTTATGTAATGCACCTGCTACTTTCCAGAGGGCACTGATAAGCATTTTTTCTGACATTGCTGCTGACTGTGTTGAAATATACATGGATGATTTTACTGCATATGGAACTACATTTGAAGAGGCTTATGCTAATTTAGAAAAATTTCTTCAAAGATGTCAGGACTACAATCTCTCACTTAATAGTGAGAAGTGTTACATGATGATGGAGGAGGG
Organism: Thuja plicata; assembly: GCA_018584345.1. Lineage (NCBI taxonomy): Eukaryota > Viridiplantae > Streptophyta > Pinopsida > Cupressales > Cupressaceae > Thuja > Thuja plicata. The sequence goes on along the minus strand of MU226050.1, from coordinate 1,925,289 downwards.
AGTTGTCTTAGGGCATTACCTCTCATCCTTTGGTATCCAAGTTGATCCTACAAAGATTGTAGTAATTGTCACACTCCCAACCCCAGCAAAGCAGAAGGATGTCCAGAGTTTTCTTGGTCATGCCAGTTACTACAAGAGATTTATCAAGAACTTCAGTCAACTTGCCACTCCATTATATAATCTATTGAAGAAAGAAGCAGAACTTGAATGAACAACAGAATGTTAGTCATCATTCCATAAGTTGAAGGATGTGTTGACAAAGAACCCTATTCTTAGAGGACCAGACTAGAAGCTGCCCTTTCATATCCACACAGACGCATTTGACTATGCAATTGGGGTAGTGTTGGGTCAAAAAGAAGGAATAGTTGAGCACGCCATTTATTACATCAGAAAAAATTTGCAAGGTGCAAAACTAAATTATACTGTTACTGAGAAGGACCTCCTTGTTGTAATCTATGCATTAAATAAATTCAGACATTACATAACCGGTTATGAAGTATTTTTTATACTGATCACTCAGCGATCAAATACTTGATGAATAAACCAGCCATTTCTGGTAGGTTAGCCAGGTGGTTACTCCTTCTGTAGGATTTTGATATAACTATCATTGAAAAACTAGGAAAAGCTAATGTCGTTGCTGATTTTCTCTCTAGATTACAAGTTCTTGATGATCCTGCAGCAATTGATGACAGCTTCCCAGATGAGCACCTATTCTCTCTTGCAACTTACAATCCATGGTATGCTGACATCACAAACTACCTTGCTATAGGACTGGCACCACCTCATTTCTCACCCCTTGAACAAAGGTTGTTGGCTGAGAAAAGTTTAAACTTTTCATGGATATCTGGATTTATGTTCTACACAGGTCCTGATCAAGTCACCCCCAGATGTGTCTGTGAAGATGATACCTATGACATCCTTCGGGCATGTCATGATGAGTCATATGGTGGTCATTTTGCAAGAAAAATAACAGTTTACAAGGTATTAACAACCGGTTATTATTGGCCTACATTACACAAAGATGCAGCTAATCATACCCAGCACTGTGATCGATGCCAAAGGATGGGACGTCACATGAAGACTGATGAAATTCCCCTACAGCCTCAGGTGGTGGTAACACCATTTGACAAGTGCGGCATTGACTTTGTCAGCCCCATTGAGCCATCTTCACATGGTAAGTCTTATATCTTAGTATACACTGATTACGCCACAAAATGGGTTGAAGAAAAAGAAATGAGGCATGCAAGGGACCATAAAGTAGCAGAGTTTCTATATGAATTTATTTTCACTAGGTTTGGAGTGCCTCGAGAAATAGTAACAGATCAAGGGGCACAGTTAACCTCTAGCCTTCTTGTTGAATTGATGAATGAGTACACTATGAGGTATGGTAAATCTTCACCATACCATTCTCAGGCCAATGGATAGGTTGAGATCATAAACCAGGAGATAGAGGCCATTTTGGCAAAAATAGTTTCTATTCACAAAAAGGATTGGGCTGCTCGACTTCCTAAAGTCATCTGGGCTTACTGCACAACTTGGAAAACCACTACTAGATTCACTCCTTTTGAGTTGGTGTATGAGAAATTTGCATCCATGCCTACCAAGTTTCACCATAAGACTCTCCAAACGGCATTGGGATTGGATATTAACTTTAACAAAGCACAAGAGGACAGGCTCCTGCAGCTCAATGGATTGGATGAATACAGAAAATTTGCACTTCATAACAGAGAACTGATTCAAAAGTAGCGAAAGAAGTGGCACGACAGATTTATAAAAGATAAAAAGTTTTCCATTTGCAATTGGGCATTGCTCTATGATTAAAGATATCAGCATACTCCTAGAAAATTTCAAACCCGTTGGTTAGGGCCCTATGAAATAGTTTCAGCATTCGATAATGGTGACGTTCAGCTCTCTACAATTGATCCTGTTAGATTCAAACTCCTTGTCAATGGGCATCGCTTAAAGATATATCACAAGCCTGCAAGTCGCCAGGACTTCCTGCAATAGTTGTAGCAGAACTTAGATAGTATCCTTCCTGCAGCAGAAGCATCTGGGTCTTCCACCCAGATTTCTGCCAAGCTGTGATTTTATTCCATCTTCCATAATAAACACTTCAATTCCATGATTTTCTTTCATTGTAATAAAAATCTGCATCATCTTTCTCTCTTCCACGTGTCCGCACTGCAACATCACTCCATCAGTGCGTGTCGCCTAGCATTACACTCGTCCTGCAGCACATCAGGTTTGTAACACATACTTTTGGACATAAATTATTTTATTTATTTATTATTTTGAAATGAGTGTACTTGTTCTTTTTCTATTCTTGCACACACCGGCTTGGTGGGACCCATGCCTTATACTTAGTTGGGGGGAGGGATTAGCTATTTAATTCATGCTTGTTTCAATACTTCAAAATTGATTTTAGCAAGTGAAAAGGAAAAAAATTCATTTCTTTCTTGTCTTTTCATGGTGACCACCATCATGTGGGATCTTATCTGTCACTCAGTGGTTAAGTCATCATGATTTAACAGTTGATTTGAAAGCAAATTAAAGTAAGGATCACTTAATAACGACAATTTTGTGATGTGTTCGAGTGGTGAACCTTAACATGCACGAATGCATTTATGAAAATCATTCAAAGTAATCCTTGCTTGATTAAAATTAAAAGCTATCCTGTACTTTAGTTTTTCTTAGAAAGCAAAAAAAAAACATCTTGTGTCCGTAGGAAGGCCAAGCATTTTCAATTTTCTATAGCAACTAAGCATATCCTGCAGAGCTATTTTCTTTATCATTTGCAATGGGCAGAGACCTTTAGAGGCATGATCCAATGGATCATCAAGTGTTACTTGGGGACCCAGCTGCCTATGAGTTGTTTTAGAAATGGGGATGGCTGGACTATTGGTTAAGCCTTAATGGCTTCAATGACGAAATTGCTTTTCAATTTCTGAATACTTTGAACAATAGGTTTGCAGTAGTGAAAGGTCTAAGGGTTGAATTTTTAGAAGATATCATGGTGGAGGTTACAAAGTTGCCACAGGAAGGGGAAAAGTGGACAAAGGAAATTGACTTGCGCTTGGCTAGGGCACAATTTACCCTACATAGTGACCCACAGTTGGAGATTGATAAGAAGAAGGGCACTGCAAGAATGTCATTACCCATGGAGTTTTTATAGCCGGTCACATTTATAATATCTTACTTCACCTATGAGGAACATTACAAGTACCTACATGGACTTCACTTCAAGATTCTGAGCGCCCTCCGCCATGAAAATAGGCCAATAGACTTACCTAGCTTTATTTTTAATATTGTGAAAAAGCAGGCATCTCTTGTTCAGTCAGGAAAAGTGCAATCTATTTCCCATCACTGTTTAATTAATTTAGTTGTAGAAAGGGAGTTAATTAAACAGTCAATTGGGACTTGGAAGGAATTCTTGGCTATGGAAGATTTAGCACCTAGGGTGGTTGGTCGGAGAGGCTAGGGTGTAGGTAGTAGGGTTAATACGGTAACGGGTTTTCGTAAAGTAATCCATAAAATAGAACCCATTCCTGAAGCATCCTCTTCTAGACCTACCCTATCCAGGAAAAGAGCCTGCAATGATAACACTCTTGTTTCTTATTATAAGGAAAGAAAACCTAGAGAAGTTGTTGCCGCTCCTGACACTTCACCATCTGAAGAAACTAGGTCTACTATTGTAAAGGGAAAAGATAAAACCATAGATATAGGGGAAATGACTCTAGAACAACAGCCAGTTGATAATGAAAATATGAATAAGATGCCCGAGGAACCCTTGCCTTCTTCCAAGGAACCAACACCAGAAGAACCTCCTGTATCCATTACAGGGGAGGTGTCCTCCACTAAAAAGAAACACAAGGAACCTATGAGCTCTTTTCAAGCCCCTGTGAGGAAGAGTCCTAGACTTTCTGCTAGTGCTAGTAAAGCAATCAAAACCCCTAATTCAATTATAAATGTTGAATGCTCTGAGTCTGCAAAAAAGTCCTCTTCAGAGGCAATGGATTCAAATAGACTAGATGGTGATACCCTAGCCCACGTTGTGGATGAGGAAGTTACAGCTGATCCACAAGTTGAATTCATCCTTGTTGAAAGTGATAAGGATTCTATAGAAATAGAGGGATTTTGCAATAATTCTGGTCAAGATTTTAATGACAGTCTAGAGAATCTTCCTCCTGATGAATTTCCTATAGTGAATGAGGACATTGTAGAAGAAGTGTTTGAGTATTTGAGCTAGGACAGATTGGATACATTAGCCAAGGCAGCTTAATCATCCCAACTGAATGATTTGATAAAAACCCTTGTCACTTGTGACAAGGGGAAAGGAGCTACTTTCACTGATGTGGAGAAAGTAAAGATCCCTCAAACTGCATCTGAGTGGATTAATGTCCTTCAGAAAGGACCCATGCCACCTTTAGATTTATCCACACCATTAGCAGAATGATTAAGTTTGTACCAAACTATCACCTGGGAAAACTCACAATGGGAACTGGAGATAGAGAAATTAAAAAGGATAATTGAGGAGAAGACTTGTTAGATTGAGTAGAAGACAAATCGGATTGTAGTATTGGAGAGGAGAATTGAGCAGATCACTAAATTGATTCCTGCAGCAATGGGATGTAGGTCACCTTCTCCAATTTATGCATTGTTCCTTAAGGAACAATTTGTTAACTTTCAGTTGACAAGGATTGTTGAGGGATTAAATCCTTCCATTGCTACACCTCATGAATTCTATGATGCCTTCCGGTTAGCACCTATACCCATCAAGAATCTATTATTAGAGTTATATCTATACAATCTAGTTGTGCATGACAATAGAGAATGGAATTCACTTCTTTATGTAGGAGATGTGCAGTTGAGGGCAGTTATGTCCTAGATTCAAAATGAGATCAGTAGAAAGCATCAGGCTCTCCCATATCGAAGCAGTGCGGTAGACACACCCCTTATGATGAGACTTGAGGTTCAGAGCTCTAGGAAGACATTCCTTGATTGGATCTCAATCACAATGAACCCTAGTGGGTCTTACAAGGTTCTTCCAGTCAGAGAACAGGGGTATGAAGATTGGGAACAACATTCTTCACAAGATGTTGAGGCTACGATTGCTGCTTATAGGTAGTAGTGGATAAGGATGCCCCATGACTTAAAAATCAGGGAGCCCCATTCTCCATAAAATTTAACTCTTTCTACTCATTGTGTTCCATGGTTAATAATGCTGGGCCGCACACAGCTAAATTATTGGATGCCCTTATAGTTTCAACCTCCAATCTTCCTACTACCATTGCTAGCAGTAAACGAGAACGTAGAAGAGAATGATATGGTTAAGGAAAGATAGAGGTGGGACAGACTTTGGAAAAGCCATGGATACTTCAATCATGTTGTTGATGAACTAGGGGAGAAGACCACCAGTGACCTAAGGCTTAGAGCTAGGATCCAAAATTTCATGATTACTGGGGACCAGCAATAGTGCAGTTGGGGAGAATGATGAGCCTCTCAAAAGGCCATCTTTTCCATGTGTTTACTTTCCTTTTTCAGCATTTTTTTTTCAAAGAAAAAGACTTTAAACTTATGTTTTTTATATATTTTATATGTAAGGACATAAGTAGGTAAAATAGATGGTAAAAACATAATGTATTTTTCTTGGAACTGATGGATAGAAGTTGCAGGATATAAGTGATTGCATGTTGAATAGATAGTCCTTTTTCGTATGCTATATTTATGGGTTTTCTCCTTCCTATAGCCAAATATTGTCCAAGAATATTGAATGAAATCTCACACTTCTTTCTTAGTATTAAATGATAAGATATATTTATGCATCAGAAGTTATGTATACTAACCATTTTGTAGGAGTCAAATTATGGCACATTCAAGAATTCTATGTTAGATTTGCTGAACTGCAAATCAACCCAAGAAACCTGCATGCATAACTATCACGAAGTAGAAGCAAAAGATAGAGGAGAAAGAAGCTATGGCGGCCAAAAAGGCAGAGAGTTGAAAACCATGTTGTAAGAATATATTTTCTATTAACAACAATAAAATGATTACAATCTCTATATCAAATACAAAGCGGTGAATCCTTATAAAGGATACCAAAACCCTAAAAGGGAAACGAAAAAGAAATAGAAACTACCTAAGTGAAACTTAAGCACTAAAGAGTAACTTAATTAATTACTCTAACAGCCCCCCTTAAGTGTAACTTAGGGAGAAGCAAAACAGCTAACTACTGCATAAAGCAGGAAAGATGGGTCCCGGCAACTAGGCTTGATCAGGAACCCAAAACAAGAAAGCAAACTAGATGAAGGAAACAAAACCTTCAATCTAGGGAAAAGATGTCCCAGAGAGAGGAACAAGAAAAGAGCAAGAGGCATCTCCGAAGCATGTCTGAAAACTCTGTCAGAAGATACTGCTGGAACCCCCACTGAAGTGCATGACCAGGTAGAGAAGACAAATGTCTGAAGAGCTAATCAATCGAACCAGGAAGCAATGGAACCAACAGGAGAACCCCCCCATAATGCTAAACTGGGAGAGGTGACAGGAACACTGAAATGCAATGCCAGAAACATCTGCAGAAGAAGAACCAGGAACACCAACAGTGCAACAGAAGCACACACACAGGATAAAGGGCGGTGTCACAGACACACAACATGGGCTAATGTCATGGAAGGTACCCTCACTTGACAAAAGTGGATGCGCCTAAAGCGGCAAAAACATCATAACCCCCCATGGCACTTTATAACACAGTGTGAGTGCTAAAACCATACAAGGTGTACAAGATCCCAGAAAAGCAGAAGAAGGCACTTTATCTCAGTGTGTTTACAGAATAAAGAATGCATCAGAAGAGCATACAAGCTCAGAAGTCAGAAAGAAGAGTGAACTATGAAATTAGCAGAAGAGATCCCAGGACCTGTAGAACCAAGCAATCCACCAGAGGGCATAAACTGCCAAACGCGGAGGAGAGAAAACCTGGAGTAGAATCTGGAAAAAAAACCCCTACTACTGAATAGGTCACTAAACTAGCTTTCCGACGATATCTCATTTGCCAAAAAAGGAGTCTGGATGAGCTAGATATGACTCCCAGAAGGCAAAACAAAACATCGAACTTCAACAGCAAAAAATGCTATTGAAATAGTGGACCAAAAAAACCAAACTACTATGGTCAGAAAGAGCTCGGAAAGAGATTTTTGACGATATAAAGAAGTCCAAAAAAGACCTCCGTATGCTCCCTGTAGAGAGAAAAATTCCCAGGTACCCCCAAAAAGGCAAGAAAAGAGCCCCAGGGGCTAAAAATTTGGGCCCCCGGGCGCATGGCACGCGTCGGGGGCTTAACCGCAGCCCTTGGGCCCGCATGTGACTGGGTGCGAGCCAAAAAAGCCCACGGGGGCTGGCGAAGCGGCGAGGAGTGGTCGGCCACAGTGGGCGGCGCAATCAGGGAAAGACGCCAGCGGAGGTGGCGGGAGCTGCGGGCGCAGGGGCCGGCGGGGCGGCGCTGGAGGCCGCTGGTCGGCGCAGAGCGGACGCGGTGGAGTCAGGGGCCG
>MU226050.1:1895248-1909317 GCA_018584345.1 Thuja plicata | reverse complement strand
TGAGTATGTATATACACATGTGTGTATATATACATACATGTATATATACTATATATATACATGTATGTATATATACACACAAGAGTATATACACACACATGTATATACATACACATGTGTGTATATACATGTGTGTATATACACTCATGTGTATATATACATACATGTATCTATACTATATATGTACATGTGTGTATATACACTCATATGTATATATACACATGAGTGTATATACACACATATATATACACAGATTTATATATACATTCTGATAGCAATATAATATTAACACAAAAATGGGAATGAATTTTCCTTCACAAAATAATACTCTTAATTCCAATTCCAATTTTCAATTCCAATTCCAGGTCTGGAGGGGGAATTGTGGAATGCTCAAAAAGGCCCAAAATTAGAATTCGCATAAACCTATTCCAATTTTTAATTTTGGAACCAAACAGAGAATTGAACATTTTGGGAATTCGGAAATGCCAATTCCCGTTCAATTCCAATTCCACCCCTCAACCAAACGGGCCCCTAGTGATATTATAATCATTTGTTTTAAATGAAGTACTATAATCATTTATTTTAAATAAATATATGACATCTAAAACAAATAATTTAATATTATTTAGGACCTCTCTTATTTATTAACAAATTTAATTGGCTTTCAAAGAACTATTCGTATGGCGAGCGAGTTGTAGTACCCAAAATGGGAGCAGGGCAAGGTTTTAAAACATTTATAAAATTGTGGAGGCGATTCTGGATGAAGATGAGGATAAATAGTTTCTTTCACCATTTGACATTGGAGGTAGTTATTGAAGCAATTGGTTTTGTGGACAGTGTTGGGATGGTTGTGGATGATAGCCTTGTTGTCTACTCTTCTAGGATGCAAACTGATATAGGATCATTTATTCAAGCTGCTTAGATGTGGGGCTCTAATGGCCCCGTGGCATTAATGTTGGTCTCTCACCCCACATTTGTAGTAGCTTTTGTCTACAAAAATAGATCTAGTTTCTCTTTTCTTTGTGACAGTAAATTTTTTGGTTTTTTGGTGTTCTATATTTTGATGAGAATGTTGATCAAATTGAGAGCCATGAAAGTGTCAAGGATGTAGAAGAGATACTTCCTGATATTCCTCAAGAATCTTGATTTACTAAACAAGGGTTTGTGGCCAATGGTTTTGCGATTTTACTTCTAAGTGGCGTGATTAAGTAGTAGAAGAAGAGGAATTCATATTTTCTCTTTTTCAAGAGGAAAAATAAAAGTTCCTACCAAATCATGCTACTAATTCTACAGTGGATGACCTCGAGATTTATCTTCATAGGTGGTGGATGTTCCTATAGAGGTGAGATCTTTTCCTTTTGAGGTGGGGAGGTGTATGGCTGGGGAGTGGTTGATTGTTTCGTAGGATACCTGTATTTCTAGATTGAGTTTGGTTTTGGGAGCCTTGTTAAAACATAATGTGAAGGTTAGAGGAGCCTTTCAAAATCCCTTGCTCTTTGTGTTTTGGAAGGTTTTTCTTGGTTCAGCTTGTTCTTCTTGCAATATTATTTTGTTGATTATTTTTAAAGTTATGGGAGCTTGGCCAAATGCGAGTGTTCAGATTAAGGGAGACTAGAAAAACCCTTGCATCACTCTTAAGGTTAAGCAAGCGTTGAAAACCCTTTGTATTACATCATGAGGCTTTGGCCTCTTATGTTTTGTTGGTCTATTGTAGCTAGTGCTCTATAGGGTTCATTCTCTTAAGGTTGTTGTCTTTTGGCTAAGTTTTTACTATTGTTTTGTAATGCTTCTTTTGGAGCTATTCGTTTATGTGGGGTTCCTAATCCCCTTAAAAATCAGTTTGTAAAAGGTTTCAAGATTCATTCAAAATTTGTTTTACCCGTAATAAAAAAAACACAGTTTATTTTTTTGTCATTGGTATTATTTAATTTCTTTTTAAAATTCATATACAACGTTTTCAATTGTCTGACAATAAACATTATTTCTCCTTTTTATTTTCATATAAAAAATTGACTCAAATGATGCTTCTTCTATATATATATTTTTTATTAAATTTGTGTCCCTTGTGCTTTATCCATTTCTCATTTCCTTTAGATGGCTTCTTTCCTTAACCATGAAAACCATGGAAATTGAATTTATAGTTCAAAGTCTACTATTGACATGCTTGTTTGTTTCATTTATCTTGAAGAAAATGGTGGTGTTTCTTCCCTTGCAATCAAACCAATAAAAAACATAATATAGTCACCCAACATACCTTTCAAATTAGCTTCAAAATGAGCCAGGGTTCAAGGGTTCAATAAATGAACGTAAGTACAAAAAGGCAAGAAACACCTTGAATGGAAATAGTTGGAATTTGATTGAATAATTAAGCCGATAGGCTTACTTCCGGGGAGACGCTCGTCGGAATTTTCAGACATTTCGACAGTCTTACGCCGAGAAAGGTAAAAGCGGTGCTGGGAAAAACTTCTGTTTTACTAGACAGCAGTCTGACATGGCAAGTGTGATGTGAATGTTGAAAAGAGTATTGTAACAGATGCAAGTTGTTAGATGATTTTTGTGTTGGAGAGCGAAGATGCTATTGCAAGAAAACTTCTTGTACAGGAACAATGTATGAGAGTTAATTGAAGAATTCTCAGGTAATCTCTTCATTTTGATACTCAGTAATTCTACTTCAGTTATCACAGCATATTTATCAGAATGAATTGTTAGAGTGTTATGATACCTAAAAGGCTCAACTACAGATACCAGAATTAATAAACATGTTTTGAGTCATATTCTACTGTCATATATATTCATGTAAATGTCAGAAGCAAAGAAGTAAAAGGACAACTTGATACATTACTATAGTATGAGATTGCAGCATTCAGAAGAAGTTTGATATCTGATGAGAATATGTACTGTGCTATCTCAACAACTTTCTGATAAATTTATTGAATCTGCAGTGTGGTCTAAAAGTATAAATCAGTTTATATACATCTACCATTCAGCCTGAATTGGGCATGGAAGTACATCTACCATTCGGCCTCAATTGGGCACGGAAGCATATCCACCATATCTGTCTCCTCCTATTGAACTTGAAGGGACCACTCAGCTACTTGCTCTCCTTACATGTCCATATCTCCTCTTCGTAATGAAATGATAGATTGAATGAAGCTTATAAGGGATCATCTCATCTACTCTATTATGCATATGTGGAATTATGACAAGAACAGCAATATATATGTATATATAGTTGCAGCTGTAGTAATACAATCTTCTTCATTAATAACTCAGGCAAGAAATAATGCATTTTATCTCATGCCAACTATTAAGATATTAATGGCTGTTGGTCACATTATCAATGTCTGAATCTGAACGCTTTTTAGATTGCCTATGATTATACTTCTCTGCTGCTGCCATATTTTATTCCTGATTCATTCAATGCTCCATTGCTTGGGAGTTCCCTCCTTATATATACTGGTAAGAAGGGATAGTTGAGAGTGTCTAAGGTTTTTGATGTAAATATATGTGTGGGAGTGAGAATTTTTTTGCACGCACCCATAATCTCATGTTCAGCTAAGCTGTCGTGACTGCAAGTAAGACCATTAAAGTCACTTTAAGGCTGGCATCTGGCCTGACAAGGAACAAGATTCCATCAAAGTTACCTTGAGGCCAGCAGCTGGCCTGACAGGGAGCAAGACTTCCTCTAAATAAATTTTAAGTTATAATTAATAATAATCAAGATGTCATGGCCGTAGTTATAATTATTAAATATATAATTAATTTAATTATATAAGCATAATGTCTCATTCTAAAATATTTAAGCCGATAGGCTTACTCCCGGTAAAGGCACCGGCCACTCCACATTCGTTTGCCATCTCCGTGCCACAACTGATCACAATACTCCCTTGTCATTGCCACATAGGTGAATAATGAGCTGTGCGTGGAGTCCATATGAGAGACATTACAACATACGCGGATAGTTATGGATATGGAGGAATTGGAAGATGAAGTATATGGAAGACAGCGTATTTTTTTGTGGAGTTCATTGTTCAGTCTAGGCGGAGGAATGATTGTTACAATTTGTGTTGCCATCATGGCCAGTAAAGTGGCTTGCCGTTCATCTCTTCTTCATTATAATAGCAGCGGATGTAATCTGATATTTTATCTTCAGTGCATTTTTATTTTAGTTGGATGGATCCTCATGCTCTTAATAGCTAGCATATTCGTCGGGATTTTCAGACATTCCGGCAGTCTTACACCGGGAAAGGTAAAAGCGGTGCTGGAAAGTCGTGAAACATGGGGACTAAATAATTCGACGCATTAGATTCTCCTAGGTCACAGCAACTGCTATTTGAAGAACTGTAACGAAGGCTTCGCGGATCAATGTCGATGAAATACTTAGCTACCTCGCTAGAATCGGCACTGGTCCGGCTGCTCCTGGGCTCAGACTCGGCCATTGATGGCCTCTCCGACATTTTACTAAATCCCAACACCCCACATTTCTATTCCTTCACATTCATCTCTGGCATTTGTACAGGAGAACAGAGAATTCGATCACAAGCCCATGTGATTCGCTTAAATCATATCAATCTCCACAAAGATATAATTGCCCCTTCTTGTATTTTGTTTCTGAGGCCATCGTTTATCCGCGGTTAATCCCAAAACATAGTGCTTATTCTTCTTGGCATTGTTGGGATAAGGGAGAATACACTCTTAGATTTTATAGGTAGGGTCTCCCCTCTCTGTTTGTTATCCAAACTTTGCAAAAAACTATAGAATGACATTTTCAAGAATATTTTCAACACATTCTCATTGGAGGATCAGATTTTTCTTCCTAATCCAATGCTTCATCCCTTTTTCTTTTGGTCATTTTTTTTGTATACGATAGGACATGTAGAATCATGTGGTTCAAATAAGATTGAATAGCTAATGTGTGGGCCATGTTTATGTATTCGATTCCCAACTATCCCCGTTATCTAAATCAATCTCAATCACTTGCTCTCACAAGTTACCATTTAGGTTTTTTTTCTGAAGCATCAATTTAATGGCGGACTAGGGTGAGCAGAGTGTAAAACGAGTGTGTGTGACTGGAGCAACCGGATACATTGGATTATGGTTAGTCAAGAATCCGCTGGAAAGGGGCTACACCGTAAATGCAACCCTTAGAGACCCAGGTACTTGTGTTTTAATTGAAGAATACAAAAATTGGTAATTATAGTCAATAGTTATGAAGTAAATTAAGCGTCTGTGTTGTATATGGGTTAATGAATACAGTGGACGAGACAAAATCTGCACCTTTGTTGAAGCTGCCTGGGGCAGAAGAAATGCTTTGATTTTTGTTCCCTTCCTTGTACCACTCTTTCCTTTCCTTGTTTTGATCTCAGCGACATGCCTTGCCATCCCCGCCATATCTTCCACACTCACTGTGTTCAACCATGGCTACTGTAGCACCGCACTTGTCCCACCTGTAGGATGTAAAATTGGTCCAAAATTTAGGTATAAGAGTGAAGTGCACCTATATTGAGAGCTCACGTTAGAAAATAAAACATCATAATAAAATATTATAATGTAAACTATGTTTTTTAAGATTTAATTGTCTATAAATTTTTAGATTGATATTTTGAATCACATTTATGTATAAAATCAAATAATTGTATATATATTCTAAATTAAATATGCAGTAAATATGTAGCCAAAAATTTAATAATTCAAAACTTTGCATAGAATGTTTTCTTGAACTGCAGACTTATCAAATTATTTGAAAAGAGAATGGTTGCGTGTGACTATGATAAAAATTGCCACACGTGATAGACAGGAAAACATCGCTACTCAGTAAATAAACATGTCATTGTTTGATATAACCTAAACATGCAAGGGCTTATTCCTATGCTGCAAATCGCAAAGGATGCAAATGGAAGGAACGAACAATGAAGGCAATTGTTAATGTCCATCCAAAGTTCTACACAATCCCAAAGTCCACTTTTGAACATTTTGAAACATTTTGTTTGAGTGAACTGTTATTATATAAACACTTCCGTAATGTAGAAAAGGATATAGGGCTCAGTAAGGAAATGATAATTACAAATTGGACACAAATACATGCAATGGGATATAACATCTGGCACATTAATCGCATCATTGATAAGGAAAATAGCTCTAAAGAAGAAGAAGATAATGAAGAGCAACAAGCAGTGGACAATAGTACAAATGAAACAATGGAAACCAATGAGTGGGAGCTATTTTCACAGATGGGCCCAACAAGTGCCACGTCACTACATGACCTTGACATGCTTGGAAAGCGTGAGTTTGATATAAGCAACAAATGGGACCATAATATAGTCCCCCCACATTTACATGAAATCGCTCCACATTTTATATACGAGAAGAAAATGTGTGGTTGTAGCGATAAAATACCTAGAAGCTCTCAGCATGATGCTTATATGCTATCACCAGAGCAAAAACTCACACTCCAAATAATTGAAAATCATAACAAGGTCTACTCTAATAAACCACTTTAGATGATCTTTCAGGGAACTACAGGAATAGGAAAATCTTACTTAATTGCTTGTATCAAAAAATTACTGAACAATAGGACACCCCAACAAAAAGGCCAGCGATTGATATTGGCCCCAACAGGGGTTGTTGCATTCAATATACATGCATCAACAATCTATTCAAAGCTCAGAATACCTATCAAAGACATGCAACCACTACACAGCCAGGCATTAACAACATTCCAAGAAGAATTAAAACATATAAAGTATATCCTAATAGATGAAATGAGCTTCATCGGACCAAAGATACTCCTCAAAATTGATAGTTGGCTCTGAGAGGCCTTTCCCCATCGACAACATGCTCCTTTCAGTAGAATATCAATGATACTCTTTGGTGATCTAGCACAACTGCCACTTGTCATGGATAAACCAATTTACACATCATATTCCAATGTAAAGTTATTGCGGAACCAATTTACAATGATTGTTACTCTACAAACAATGTTTCGACAAGCAGGTGAGAGTAGTGCATAGGCAGAATTCTGTAAAATATTACAAAATATCCAAGACGCAACCCCAAAAGAAGATGATTGGAAGTTACTAATGACTCGTATAGACATACACCTTACAGCATCTGAAAATAAAACATTTGACAGTGCTATACATTTGTTCTCTATAAATGATTCAGTAAAGATACACAACAAGAAGATGTTGAAATCATTACATTGTCCGATCGCAATAAGCACAACAATGAGTTTTGCAAACAGAAATAATAATATAGTTAATGATGAACAATTAGAAAAACATGTACTTCTCTGTAGGGGTCAACACATTATGCTTACGACGAATACATGGATAGAGACAGGGCTTGTGAATGGAGCTCTTGGTGAGGTGACTGACATTGTTTATGGGCCAGACTGCAAGCCACCAAGTGTGCCTATGTATGTTGTCATACACTTTGATAATTATTGTGGACCATCTTGGGATGAAAAGGAACCAAAGGTTGTACCGATCGTGCCTGTCACATTAGGTAGCCGAAGACAACTTCCTCTAACCATGTCATGGGCTATTGCTATACACAAATCACAGGGGCTCACGCTACAAAAAGAAACAATTGACATTGGTAAAATAGAGAGACAAGGAATGACGTTTATAGCTATATCAAGAGTCAAATCTCTGGATCGTCTTCGCATCCAGCCTGCATTCTCCTATGATAGGTATGCAAAAATGCAGAACAGTCCATATACAATGAAACAAATAGCAGAAGAATCTTGTCTAAACCAGCTGTCAATGGAAACCAAATACACCTATTCTGCATGTACAAAACAATAATGAACCTATATAGTACTATCAGCGTACCCCTTGGACCCTTTAAAAGATACAAGTGCTAGTTTAGAAACAAATACGAATATATAATGTATGGGAGAACTATCTGTCACATAAGAAAGTTGTCACATAAGAAAGTGACATGCAATTCTATGCAAACACTAAGACACCTAATCAACTGTATCCCTATCAGCCAGCTTGTCTAGATGACAATGTACATGCCAACATATTTATACTTCTCTCGAATAACTCAAAAGTTATCCTTTAGTATCTAATATGTGCTTCTCCATGTAATTTTCCTCTCATCTAGTATTTCTGATTGTCAAATACAATAACTAACATACTATATTTTTGTTTATAATTTCATACAAAATGTTTAAAAATTGTTCTATATATGTCCTATATTTAAGGAAAGATTGAATACTTTACGGGAATACTCAACAAAATCTTTCATTTACATTCTCTCCTCTTTCAACTTACACGATTGAGCTATACTTGATTTAACCTCAATTATATTTACCAAACATGGTCCCCTTCCATAAAACTTTTCATCTTAAATTTCGAGTTAATATAATTGATATCATCTACTTTATTTGATTGACTTAAATAATAATCTGTAAAATTTACCACGTTAAAAAATATAGTTATTTCACTTAATAGCACATTTTTCACCCAAGTATTCAATTGCTCTTACAATAAGCGCACAAATTTTCACCCGTACATGGAATGACAATATCAAAATCGCCCCTTTATTCTATTGTGGCTTCACAACAAAAAAATATGATACCAGCAATCATTTACAGACAATCTGCAACACAATCTTCATTCCCCACAGTCAAATTCTTAAGCAGTCGATGGAATGCAGCTATGAAAGCCTTTCGTTGGGATTAGCCAAAGAAGAAACTTAAGTGATTTAATGAACTACAACAATGATGCCGATCACCAAGAAAGACTTTATGTGTCCTATTAAAGAAGCTAAGCTCAATAGATATAAACGATTTAGAATCATCTGCTACAAGATGAAGCAATGATTTACAGTTCAAACAATGATTTAAAAATTATAGCTTTAACTGAAGCAATATTGGTTCACACAACCATTTTTTAACTGAAGCAATATTGGTTGAAACACAACCTTTTCTTAACTACTCTGAAACTTCTATTGACACATCTGAACATCTACTACTATAATTTCTATCTGTTACCTTTTGTTCTAACACTAATTATTTCAGTTATTTATAGTTCCAACATTAATTACTGAGCATTGTCCCAATATTATTTTACCTTTGCATACAGTCTTATAAAGTTAAACAAAATCTACACAAATTACGCTATTTGAATGTTGAAGATTCTTTGAAGATTCATGACATCCAGCTTCTCCCAGCATCAACTGTGTATATTTCTTAATGATTTCATAACTAATTAAAATGTTATTCAATATATCATTAAAAAACATATAGCAATTGATTTCGACAACATTTTTTTATATAGTACATAAATTGAATATCTATTTACTCTCTTGGAAACTTATGCATTCTTTATGAATGATACTCATGAACGATTTGGGAGGTAAATTAATTTTCTAAACCTTGCGAGGTTGAATTAAATGGGGTAATTGTTGGGGTGTGAAGCCGAACGGTTGCCCTTTTGTTTCTTCTTTATTGTCTATTTGACTTCTTCATAAGATACGAAGAGTCTTCTTTTGAAAATTTTTATATGAGTGTTGTTGTAATCAATTATTGTTGTTGAAGTTAATAAGATTTCTCTGCAAGTGTGGATGTAGGCATATTGCTGAACAACGATAAATCTCTGCATCTTTGTTTTCTTCTGTATTTTGATTAGTTATGTTTGCATTTCTTTTTCTTTTTCAAATTTCACAATTGGTATCAAAGCAGGTTTGTCTAGCTATTTGGAAATTGGGGATAAACTTTGAAAGACATGGAGGAATCAAAAGTGCAGAAATTCTCAGGCAAAAATTTCAGCTTATGGAAGGTACAGATGAAATCGCTGCTTATCAAGTAAGATCTTCCACTTGCTTTAGAATGGAAAACTAAGAAGCCAACTACGATGAAAAATGAAGACTAGGAAATCTTGGACAAAAAGGCAAAAATATCAATCTTCCTTTCATTGTTCGACAATGTCTTGTTCAATGTTTTAAATTTGCCAACCACCAAGGAAGTATGGGATAACTTAGCTAGTGATATGTGATGGCTTCAGATGCAAACAAAATCTTTATTATGAAGAAATTGTACAAGCTCAACATGAGGGAAGGTGGAACCATGCCAACCCACCTCAATGAGTTCAACACATTAATTAGCCAAGCAAATTCAGTTGGCATGAAGGAAGATGAAGAGAGGAAAGTTGCTATTATTTTATGCTCTTTACCTAGTAGCTGGGATGGTGTCCCTACAGCCATAAGCACTATGTCTTCAAGCTCTAAAAAGTTATTTTTTGATGAAGTTTCAACCACTCTTCTCTTCGAAGACATGAGAAGGAAGAACGATGAGTCTTGATCCGGGAAGCCTTGACGGTAAGTAAGTACCGAGAATAGAGGAAGGAGTCAATATAGGGGCTGGAATAATAACAATAGGAGATCAAAATCTGCACAAAGATCAAAGTCAAGAGGGTGAAATGGTGATTGTTGGTTTTGTTCTAAAGCTGGACACATGAAGAAAGATTATAGAAATTACAAAAAGGATCAACAGAAAGTTTGGGACAGTGAAGCTTATCATAGTGCAGTTGGTGCTTTGATATTGTCCACAAGTCATACTAATTCAAATTCATGGGTATTGGATTCCGGTGCATCATTTCATGCCTCCTCATGCATAGACCTCTTCAAAAATTATCAAGAAGGTAACTTTGGCAAAGTTTATTTAGGGGATAATAAAGCTTGTGAAATTATTGTAAAAGGGGATATTTTATTGTGTTTAGAATGAGGTGTTAAATTGATGCTTAAAGATGTTCATCATGTTCCTCAATTGAAAAGATATTTAATTTCGGTGATTCAAATCTACTCTCAAGGTTTTCTTACCTCTCTAACGGATGCATGGAAAGTCACAAAAAGCTCCATGGTTATCACAAAAGGGGATAAAGTTGGTAGTCTCTACATAATAGAAACTATTGGTGAAGTGGGAGCTCCCATGACAGTTGACGATAACAATTCGTAGCTTTGGCATCAAAGACTCAGTCACATGAGTAAGAAGGGCCTTGACATTATGTACAAGCGGGAACAACTACAAAGTCTCAAATCCATTGATTTATCATTCTGCAATCATTGTCGTTATGGCAAGCAAAAGCAGCTAAGTTTTCTGAAAACAAGACATGAGAAGAAGGATACACCATTATCACTTGTTTATTCTGATGTTTTTGGACCAACCGAGGTAAGCTCTATTGGCAGAGCTAATTATTTTGTTACTTTTCTTTATGATTACACAAGGAAAGTTTGGATATTTATGCTTTTTAAGAAATCTGAGGTATTTATTAAGTTTAAGATTTTTAAAGCCTCTGTTGAAATCAGGTTGGACATAAGATTAAGTGTCTAAAACAGATAATGGACGAGATTTTTTCTCCTCAAAATTTGACTCTTTTTGTGCAAATAATGGTATTCGTAGAATTAAAATTGTTCCATTTACACCTCAAGAAAACAAAGTAGCCGAGAGGTTGAATAGAATAATTTTGGAAAAGGCTCGATGCATGCTTTCAAATGCAGGTTTGGCAAAGGAATTTTTGACGGAAGCTTGAAATGTACAGTAGTCTACTTGATAAACTGAAGCCCTTAATCTTTGTTAGTATTCGGTGTCCTAGAAGAGGAATGGCTGGAAAAGAGAATCTCGTATTCTCACATCGGGGTATTTGGATGTGAATCCTATGTTTATGTCCCAGAAAAAAAGCAGACAAAGATGGATTAAAAATCTCGGAAAGGCATCTTTGTGGGCTATGGAGAAGATCAATATGGATTTTGTATATGGGATCCAGTAGCTAAGAAGATTATATGAAGCAGAGATGTAGTATTCAATGAGAAGATATTTCCAGTTTTTCAAACTCAAAATGAAAAACCAGAAGAAGATTAAATCCAACTTTAAATTTTGGATAATAATTCCACTTCTCAACTGCTGATTGCACAAAGTAATCTTGGTGGCTCAGATCAAATGTATGACTTCACCTCCACACCCTTGGTGCATCATTTTCATCATACCTTCAATTTTTCCTCCATTTATGGATGATAACATCGATGACAGAGAACCCACCAGTGATGAAGAAGATATTTTTAATGAGCATGATACTCTGCAAACATAGTCTTAACATAGCATGTCTTGTAGCCTCGAAAGAGAGAATACTTAGTCTAGTTTGGACAGAGGAAGTGCACAGACATCCTCTGGTCTAGACAGAGGAAGTGCTCAGCCTTATTACCCAGCACGTGCCATTGCAAGCTCTACAAACAAGGGGGATGCGACCCTTTCTCCTCCCCTACATGAACACCAAATAGAAGCCGCAGTGCATACACGCAACCCACAACCCTATTTGGAAGAGCTGCCTACCATGGTGGGTAGAGACACTCATGTCGCGCGCAACCATAGGCAAAGGTAAATTGCCCCTACAAACTCCACCTTGGGAGGCATCAAACTCCATAGAGGCATTTTCTAGCTTGTGCAACCACAAACAGAGGATCGTGATAGGATAAATGTCTCTCCTCCTACACAAATTCAAACTGTTAGTAGCCAGTCAGAGGGAATAAATAAAATTTTCTCAATTCTACAACTACTTGGTCATGATTGTGAACAAGAAATTGGCTCAAAACAAAATAATCAGACACTTAATTCAATCCCTAAATTAAGGAAATCTACCAACTAAAGAAAACTGCCGTCTAAATTTTCTAATTAAGAGATATTGTTTGTAGAAGAGGCAGAGCCTATGAATTTAATTTATGATCAAATAGAAACAACAACTTTTAAAGCAACAATGAAAGATGTAAATTCTGATCAATGGCAGGTTGCAATGCCAGAAGAGATGAATTCCTAATCACAAAACCAAACATGGAATTTGGTTCCTCTTGTGCTTAATAAAAGAGCATTAAGAAATAAGCGGGTCTACAAATTAAAGGAAGAAGATGGAGGTTTGCATCGATTTCATGAGAGGTTAGTTATCAAAGGGTATGGACTACTTAGAAAGGTATCATTTTTTCAGAAATTTTTTCTCTAGTAGTAAAGATGACTACCATTCAGGTAGTTTTTGGCTTAGTTGCAGCTTGGGACCTTGAGCTTGAACAATTGGGTGTAAAGACAACTTTCTTACATTGAGATATTGATGAAGAATTATATATGTATCATCTTGAAGGTTTTATCAAAAAGGGCTAGGAGCATCTTTATTGGAGATTGAAGGGGAGCTTATATGGGCTTATGCAAGCCTCAAGACAATGGTATTCAAAATTCGATCAGTTTATGCTTGAGCATAAGTTTGTTCACTGGAAAGCTGATCCATGTGTGTATTTCAAATGGTTGACTAATCATGGATTCGTTATACATTTACTTTATGTAGATGACATGTTAATTACAGGCACTAGCATGAAGCTTGTTCGTGAACTTAAGAAAAAATTAGCTAGCATATTTGCTATGAAAGATTTGGCACCAATGAAAAAAGATTCTTCCAGAATGACTATTATTCAGGATAGAAATGAGAGAAAACTTTGGTTATCTCAAAAACATTACATTGACAATGTATTGGATATATTTGGGATCCTAGAAGCTAAGTCAGTTAGCATTCCTTTATCTCCTCATTTTCAGTTGTCAGCTGATTTGTGCCCTAAAATCCAATAGGACAAAGATTTTATGAAAAACATCCCTTATACATATGCTGTTTGGAGTATTATGTATGCAAATGATTTCTACTTGTCTAGATATTTCTCATGCAGTGGGAGTAGTTAGCACATATATGAGTAATCCAGGTAAACCTCATTGGGAGGCTATCAAATGGATCCTAAGGTACTTAAAAGGTACCTCTGATTTTTCTTTATGTTTTGGCAAGGATAAGGCATATTTGGAAAGATTTATGGATTCCAATCTTGGTGGAGGCTTAGATAAATGAAGATCCACTTCTGGTTATGTTTTCACATTTTCTGGGGCAGCCACCGATTGAGGCTCTAAGTTGCAACATTTTGTTTCTCAATCATCCTCAGAGGCTGTGTACATGACTCTTTCCGAAGGAGCTGTTGGAGCTCTCAATTTTTGGCAAAATTTAGAGTCCTATAAAGTGATAAAACTCTAAAAAATGGAA
>MU226050.1:1870090-1882873 GCA_018584345.1 Thuja plicata | reverse complement strand
TCTCTCTCTCTCTCTCTCTCTCTCTCTCTCTCTCTCTCTCTCTCCCCTTTTAGTTATGGGTTCCCCAAATTTTCCTCCTTTAACTCTACTTAACTATGTATAATAGAAAATATGTGCTTGGAGTAAATTAATGAAAAAGGACTAACACATTACATTGATGGAACTATTGTAGCACCAGCTAATCCCAAATCTGATCCAAATACTCAACTTGAATGACTCACTAAATAAATAATGGCTCTTGGAACATTGAGAAAGTATATTTAAAATGATCTCATCTTTCATATTGATAAGTGTAAATAAAAAAGGAGGCTTGGGAAAATATTGCTAACTTGTATAGCAAGGTTTAGGAGGTCAAGGGCTACAAGTTAGAAAATGATCTTATAAGTTTAGATCCTAAGAATTTTGACATGGTCCAAGGCTATGTAACCAAAGAAAATGATCTTGGAACTCAGCTATGGGTTTATGGCATTGAGAACAAGGATGCATAGTTATGTTTTAATTTGTTGGAAAAGCTTCCATTAAAATATGTAGCCTTTGTCTCTAGCTTTTGAATCCAATGGTTAACTATTAGTTCATACACTAAACCATATTTTGATACACTCACCAAAATTTAAAGAACAAGATAAATCAGTGTCCATCGGGGTCTCTAGTCATCTAAGTCACATGCTCTATAGATAATCAGGGGAATTAAATAAACCAAGAGAAAGGAAAGAACTCGTAGTCATTGTAGACAAATCCATAAAAGGATAGAGAAAAATATTCTTATCCTCACAAAAATTATTCTTCATTCTTTTCTAAATGGAAATCATCAAAGGAGTTTTCTAATTGTGCATATTGTGAGAAATAAGGGCATGATGAGAAAAAAATGTTATGTCAAACAAGATGACGAGTTGAAGCATCTTCTCAAGAAGAATTAAATTAGTTTACCTTCAACAAAATCAAGGGGTTCATTACCTTCTATTTCATCATCATCTTAGGTTGAGAAACATAAAGGAAAAGCTCTTTGTGCTACTACAGGTCATGACTCAAAGAGATGGCTTATACATTTAGGGGCTTCTCATCATATGGCATCTTTATTGTCTATATTCTCTTCATTTGAGCCTTAAAAATACTACTGATTTTGATGAAAAATCATACATATATGACTATAAATGGGAAAGGATCTATTGATATTGAGGAGGGAACATTCAATGATATGTTGTGTGTACCTAACTTAACCAATAATATTATTATGAATCTATCAAATCACTAATGATGCAACAAGGAACCTTGTGGAATTCAATACTCGTTCAATTATTATTATAAAATTGGAGAGTGGATATATCATTTTTACTGGTGTGCTGAATGATGTGTCTCAGTTATACTCCTTTGCAAACTTTATTCATGTTGACTATTTTCATTCTTCAAATGATTATCACACTTTTAGTGTGGATTCATATATTGAGGAAAAATTTGGCTACTTAAACTTTGGTATAATCACATGTGATCAAGGTATTAGACCTTCCATTCCATCTTCTCCTATTGAGATGACATATACTATTTCACCTAATGATATTTGTGTTGCTACATTTTTCACTTCTTGTGATATATTGCAGAGGGATATAAATTGTCTTCTAGACACAATTTAGTGGGATGACTACTTGATAGACATTGAAAGTTTTATTGTGGACCTTCCTATCTTGCAAATTAGGGAGAAAAGATTGATGATATTAATATTCCCTTCACTAATGAGGTTCCTTATTCATTTTTTGTGAGGGAACACCTTGATCATCTTCTTCATTCTCTA
Source organism: Thuja plicata (assembly GCA_018584345.1). Classification (NCBI taxonomy): domain Eukaryota; kingdom Viridiplantae; phylum Streptophyta; class Pinopsida; order Cupressales; family Cupressaceae; genus Thuja; species Thuja plicata. The sequence continues at coordinate 1,881,087 of MU226050.1, read as the reverse complement.
CATGATCGTCCTTCATAATTTGACATGATTGTGGATACTTTCGGCCAACTTTTGGAGGAGGTCTCTTTATCTTTAGAGGTGATATTTGAGTCCTTGGATATTGTTCTACATTCATATTCACTAGATCCTAGTTTAAGTTTTTCATTAGTGTGGTATAGTACACTTGATTTTGAGGAGGAAAATTTCAGCATTGACATGGGGACACTTGAGAAGTTTCTAGAGACTCCATATATCTTGAGGTTTCTTATTAGATATTCATTTAACAATTAGGGAGAATTCATCCACACACCTTTGTTTTTGTTTCTTCCAAATGGGAGGAATGTTGATCAATGATAGTGGAGAATCTTCTACATCCATCTTAGAGCATCTACCATTCATGTACATTCTAAATTCAATGGGGGGATACTTTGTCTCTCTTCTTCTCTATTATGAGGGTAAATTTTTCCTCATACCAGGTTTTTTCTTTCTCATTCTTCTTTGAGAGTTCTTTTTTATTTCCATCTCTCTTTGTGGTAGGAGGTTTGTCTTATTGGGGTTTCTCATCTCCTTCATTTTTGACAGATTATATTTGTATTATACACGGGTACCTAATCTGACCTATTTGTTGGGACCCATCTTGGATTGTTATGTTGAGTTTACATTCCCCTATGTTGAACTTAAGGACAACAGTATTGGGGTATCTATTTTCTCATATAATTATGATTTACTTAATTTAACTTAGGATAATGCATTTCATAGTAGTTTTCTTAGGTGATTCATTTATTGTATTTTTATAGACTTCAAATGTCTATAAAAGTAGTCTTTATTTTTGTAAAAAAAATTCAGGATTTTCATATGAAACATATGTAGTTTTCTTCTCAATATAATAATATTTTTCTCTCTATTTTGTGTTCTTTTTAAATTCTTAATCTTTCAATTGACATTAGAGTAGGTTGCAAAGAACTTTATTATGTAGTTTGTGAGGTTTGAGAAATAATTATCTCTAGATGGTTAATATAAATAACTTATCATTTCATCTTTTTTTGTTTACTAGAGATACCTATGATTATTGAAATATAAAAATAAAGACTCTCCTATTATCACAAGAACTCTATAAATTAGTAGACGTGGGATACGTGAAACCTGCAAATTAGAATGCATTATCACCAATTCAATCAATGAAATTAGCTTAAAAATGACAAAAAAAAAATGGAAACAAATCTATTTTCACCATTCAATATGTATTATATGTCTTAATTCTCTACCAAATTGTCTAGTATGAAAAAATTAAAAGACGCATGAGAGGCTCTACAAACTGTATACCAAGGAATACACAAAGTTAAACTTGTTAGACTTCAAAATTATTGATAAGAAATTTAAAATTAAAGGAAGAAAGAAGTTGAATACATTCATAAATTACGACTAAGAGTCAAGGCATTTTTGTCCAACTTATAAATCGAGGGGGAAAAGTAATAGAATGAAAAATTCAAGAAATAATACTAAGATCTCTTTTTCCAAAGATTAATCCATTGGTGATAGTCATTGAAGAAAGTAACGATCTAATCACTTTAAAATATGTAGAGTTGATAAGCTCTTTTCATTCTCATGAAGAGCATATGAAATTTTCTATAAAAAAATGGTGCAAGATTTCTGCGCTTTTATAAGTATCTGATAAAATTCCACATCTCCTATATTTCAATATGATAAATCTCATGATGAATTTTCCACTAATAATAGTGGACAAGGTAGACAAAGAGAAAAAAGAAAATAGCCAAGGGAGAGGATGAAGTTTTGTGGATTCCATGATCGTCTAGTAAAAATATTGTGAAAGGTATGGATAGTGTGAATCAAATTGTAGAAAAATAAATCTAACATGAATAATTCAAGATCCAATCATACTAAAGACTCTTATAAATATGAAAAAGGACTTTATATTCTTCACATTAAAATTTTCATCTAAAGTAAATGTCCGGTTCTTGGACATTAGTTGCTCAAATCACATGACTAGTAAATGTGATATTTTTGTCAAATTATAAGATTCAATTAGAAGTAAAATTTGGAGATGATAAAGAGGTCGAAATAATGAGAAAAGGGTAACCTTGTAATCAACACCAAGTAAGGAAAAGTACTCATATTCACTATACTTTTCTTGTATCAAATTTACGACACACTCTTTTAATTATTCAATAGCTTGTTGAAAAATCTATAGAGTAGTGTTTGAAGATAATTGCTATAAAATATTTTGTAAATATTGAAATTATCATCTTATACTAATGAATAATATGAGAAATAATGGATGTTTTCTTCTCAATTTGATTTCCAATTAGTTGCATGGACTCAAATCAACCAAAGATAATTCATGATTATGGCATCAACAATATGGTCATCTAGATTTTGAACAATTTGGCGGTACCCTAAATTTTAAGAATTTAGAAGTCTCAATCCATTATCAAGAAGAAAGTTTCTCCATACTAAAAAATTCAAAGGAAGGAAGCTTTATGAGATAAAGAAATAGAACTAACTAATCGAAGCCTTCAGAAAATGCTGGAATTTCAACCTGCTACAATGATGATGCCGATAGAGGCTAAAGATGGTCTAATTTGAAAATATAAAAATGACCCAGTTCGTGAAAACATATTTCCTATCTCTAGAAGAAATATTATCTTTTCACAATGTGTTTTGGATTTTCGACCAAAGCCAAATCTAAAAGTTAGGTAGTTATTTTTTAGTTAGTTTATTATTTTTTCAAAATAATTTGTAATAAGGGTTGTGTCTTTTCACCCTAAAAAGGTGTGAAAGCCACACACACACACACACACATATATATTGCAAAATGTAAAGAGAAAAGACAATACAATATAAACAATTTCACATCTTTGGCTAGTTTTGGATCAACAACTATAACATGGACCTATATGTATTTTGTTTTTTAAAAAATCAATAAAGACAAGTCCTTTTTTTTCATATATGCAATTTTTTCATTAATCATTTTACAAATATTCCCTCAGATAAACCAATAGAACTTCTTCAAAGTGATAGTTTGATGTGCATGCTTCCTGATTTGATTCATAGTTTATATTTTTAATTGATTTTCTCATTTTGCATGGTTAAATTGTGTTGATTGAGGCCTTAGTCAATTGGGCTGTCATTTGAGAAGTGTTACCCTTTTGAAATATCTCTAAAATTGTTTTTGGTTGCATGTACATTCCATAAAACCTTTGAAGTGATAAGTTTTCTTGTAAAATTGTCTCTGAGGTTGAACATAAGATTGGAATGATAGTAACTCTATTGCCCATGGTTGATTAAGACACTGGTCTTTCTTTCTTATTTGGATTGTAGTTATTTAGTTCATTGTTTATAGTTTTGTGATATCTATCTATTTGTTCATTTCAAATTACATACACATTTACTAAACATTCTTTCAATTAGTTAAAGTATTTCAATTTAAAGTTCATGATATATTGTTTTCAGTTAGATTTCTTTCAAGTGCCTTTCCATACTTGAGAAAGGAGTTTGAAGTGTTTCTCATGTGCTATAAAAATCTGTAAGACTTGAAGGATAAGTTTAAGGTATAGGCCTACCAGCCTTGGTCTTGCAGAGACAGAATTACAGAAGTTCCAACCCTGCCTTGGTTGTGACTTGTTAGTTAACCAAATCAATTGGGTTTCCAAGCATTGGATTGGCAAGTTCATAGGAAATCCAGTCTGTTGATTTGAGCACCAACACAGTTAAGTTTTCTTCAAACCAAAAGGATGGTCAAAGATATTCCTACAATTTATTCTATTTTTTTTAGGGTCTACACTTGGAAAGCATATTTATATATATTTCTAATGAAACATATTGGAGGGAAAAATATTATCTTGTGTTTGTGCATGTTAAAATTTGCGGTGACATTCAAGAGAAATCATTGCATATGAACCTTTATTTTTTTACTTGAATTGATTAATACTCTTGACATACTTGTGTTTATTTTCTTAAGAAAATACCAAAATACTTTGCATCCTTATAAATTTTTATTGCTATGGCTGAAAAGAAAAATGAGTACTATGTCAAGATATTTATAATTAATAAAGGGGAGAGTTTATTTATAATCAGTTAGCTGATTTTTGTATTAAGAATAGTATACAAAGATAGCTTTATACCACTTATACTCCTTAATTGAATGGTATTTCTTAAAAATAAACTATATCATTATAAAAATGGTAAAAGCCATGATTCTAACAAACAACTTCCAAAGAGTTTTTCCCAAAAAGTAGTTTAAAACATCACTCTTAAAGAATCTTTGAGTGGCCACAAGCCTTCAGTGGATAATTGTTGAGTCCTTGGTTTCGTAGCATATATGCTTGGTCTAGTTAAAAAGAGAGAATGTTGGATGCCAAATCTTGAATTGCTGCTAATGGATATAAATTCTGTCATACTATGACAAAGAAATGGATTGTTAGTTGAGATGCGATTTTTGATGAAGCTCCATGGCAATTGAAAAATGATGTGTAGAAAAATACATCAATAATCAGGAGAATGGAAAATGATAATACTTGTCCTCTCTCCAAGAGCTTCAATGTAATTTCAAGCTCAAGTTCTAATTCTCTAATTTTAGCCTATCCTTCTTCTAGCCTAGATTTAGGTGATGATTCTCCTCTAGAATAAGCTTCTAGAAAGCTTAAAAAAATTTTAGTTAATATTTACCCTACAGGAGTACAAATACAAATCTAGTTTCTAATTTTGTACATTTCTTAGTAAAATTCAGTTGATCCATTCATTTATGAAGAAGTATTAAAGAACTTGTATCGATCAAAGCTATGAATGGTAATATGAGTTCTATTCATAAGAATAACATGTGGGAGTTAGTGAAACTTTCCAAAGATAAGGTAGTGATTGGTGAAAAATGAATATATAAAGTCAAATATCATGTAGATGGTTTAGTATAATGACATAAGACAATATTAGTTTCTAAGATATTTGGGAAAACTCCTAGAGTGGATTATCGAAAAGCTTTTTTTGTTGTGGCTAGAATAGATATACTCTAAAGTATATTACCTATTGGTGTATAATATAAGTGGACAATCTATCAAATGGATGTGAAATCAACATTCTTTAATGGATATATATATATATATATATATATATATATATGAGGAGGTTTATTTGCAGTAATCTATGAGATATGAAGTTCTAGAAAAATAACACTTATTCTATAATTCAAAGAAAGAACTTTATGGGATGAAACAAGTTCCTCATGCCTACTATACTAGATTCGATATTTACTTGACAAATAAGGGATTCAATAGAATCCACTATGAACCTAAAGTGCATGTATAATTTATTAGTGATTATATTCCCATTGTTTTTCTTTATATCGATGGTCTCATTTATATATGTGACAATAGAGGTCCCATGGAGAAGTTACAAGTAGAGATGTAACAATAATTTGAAATGTTGAGTCCAGGAATTTCGCACTAGTTACAAAATAAGAGTAATGTTACTAAACTACTACGATAATATTTATTCTAATTTATGTTTTAGTTCTTGAAACCCCTCTCTACATAGTTCAAAAACTAATTAAATTATTCTATTTTGATAGACTTTAGTAGTCTATGAGTTTGTAACTTTTTGTAATGGTTTTCATATAAAATATATGAAATGTTCTTCTCAATTTAATAATACTTTTCTATGTATTGTGTGTTTTTTTTAGGTTCTTAATCGTTCAAGCCTAAACTCTAGTAGCATTGTAGGATTTAAAATCCATAAAATATGAAACTATAATGCTTTGATACAAAGTTAGAAATCAAATTGCTTTCATACCATGACAATAAAACAAAAATATAGAGACTGTAACTCTGGTTGCCTACAATTTATAATGCACAATGAAATACCGGAGACATGTAGATTTCTTGATTTCTTTTTTTTTTTCTATTGAATCATAAACAAAAAATATTGTAATAATAAAGTGAGTACAAACTGAGAAATAAACTATAAATTGCAAACTACTAAGTACAAACAAACTTGTTGCGACCTAGACCTGCACTCAACAAAGTCTGGAACCACTTAGAGCTTTCCCTAATTTCTACTCACGTAGAACTGTAAATTTTTTCGGAGAAATCACTTCTCTCTGAACAAGCTCATAAGAAAAGTTCCTACTGCAATATTATTCTTACTTAGAACTTCGTTTCAAAACATTCTTATTACAGATAGGCTACCTATTGGAAAAATTCTTACTTATTGTTTTTTTCTATTCACACAATGAATTTCTCCTCACATTCAAATTTTAAATTGACTTATTGATGAAAATGACTATTCGAGTTGTAAGCTCAAGAGAAACTGGGAGAGCACAATCCCAACATTTGTAGCCAATCCCAAGGTTAAATTTATACTTGATTGCTCCTGACGTGAGAAAGAGGGCTATCGACAATAATTTTAAATTTAAAAATTCCAACACTCCTCCTTTTCCCCGAGCTAATAAACAAGATCATTCTTTATCCAGACTAAATAAGCCCTAATCTCTTTTTAGGTTCTTAAAATTGTCCCTATTCAAAGGCTTGGTAAAAATGTCTGCTAGTTGTTGCTTAGAATTACAAAACTCTATTTTTATTTTACAATTATACAATAAATTTTTAATAAAGTGATATTTTATTTTAATGTGGTTGCTTCTTCAAAAAATTTAATATCTTCTAATTTTATTCACATATCTTATGGATTCTCTTAATTTCTTGTCAATGGGACTCTATTAGAGTTTCTATTAAATCTAAAAATCATTTTTTTTGCACGCATTATATCACGCCTAGTTGTTGTTAAATACATTAAACTTACAAAATAACACTTATACCTTGTTGGATTCACATTGTTGTTCCAATCATCTTACTTAACTTAATACCTATGGTTGTTAGTGTTTCTTCAATATTATTGTTCTACATTCTAATTCTCTTGAAGATCAAATTTACATACTCTTCTTGAGAGATAAAAATATTATCATGCATTTATTTCACTTCTATGAGATCTCAAGCCCTATTTTTATGACCTTTTTGAAATCAGATTTTAAGAAATCATCATCCCTGGTAAAAATTAAATTATCAACATACAAGACAACAATTAAAATCTTACCATCAACTACCTTGATGTAAAGAGTGGGTTCACCATTGCTTTTACTAAATTTATTGCTCATCAAATATAAGTCAATCCTATTGTACCATGCATATGGAGCTTGCTACAACTCATAGAGTCTTTTTTAGCCTATACACCTTACTTTCTTGTCATGGAACTTCATAGATGAGTAGCTACTCCACATACACTTCCTATTTTAATACTCTATTCAAGAAGGTAGTATTTACATCCTTTTGAAATACCTTTCGATTGTGGTAGGTTGCAATTCCCGTGACTACTCACATGGTTTCCATTTCTGTTTGAAGATAATGGAAACCATGTGAGTAGATCTCTCTTAAACTCTTAATATTTATTGGTATATAATAAGGGCAAGAGTTGGGTCTAAAATCTCATTATTATTGCTACACAACTATCTAAGTTGAGTCTGGATTTGTCCAAAACCTCTATTCACTATTTGTATATCGATCTTGCTCTATTTGGAGTTCTCTAGGGAAGATTCTCTAGTTATTGTTGGCTGCATTCATTTCTCCCTATTTGTTTTGGCAGTTGTCTAAAGCTATTTTTATGACAATCTATCTAAATACAAATTTCTTTAAATTTGCTTGTCTAACTCCATATTTTCTGCAACATCCTTTTTATCATCTTCATACTCATTATCTTCATCATTAATGGACACTCCATTTGAAGTGCTTAAATATTTTTGCATCAATCCATCCCATGATTCATTCTCAATGGAATCAACATCTCTACTAGAGATGATCTTATTTTTTACCAAGTTTTAAAACTTAGATGGCTTGGATTTAGAATTATAGCCTATGAAAATGCATCCAAATTTTCCCTCTTTTTCTTTGGCACATGAGCATATGCTACACAACTAGATAGTCTCATGGGATCAACCATCCCCTTGAGTTATGTCTATGCCTCTTGTAGAATATTTTCATAGGTCGTTTGTTGGATTTTTATTTATCAAGTAAATAATTTTTTATTTTAAAATTTGAAGTCCACGGTATACTTTTTAACATGACTAGTGATGTTGTCATGGCACACCCTTTTGCTTCATGTGAGACACTTTTGACCTGTACAAATGAACTTGTGAGGCCACAAACGGAGGACCTCAATCCTTTATTACAAAACTAATGCCCAAACCCATGAGCACATTGTATCAACGAAGGCACAAGCCCGTGATCACAATGACCAAGAGGGGTTTGAACCTGGGTAAGGACAACAACTAGACCACCACTTAACCGACACACTAAGTGGTGAAACCAATCAAGTAAATAGTTGTTATTATACTCTCTCCCTAATATCCATTTAGGAGTCCCTTTTCCTTGCACATTAATCTTTCTATCTCCATAATGGTCCTATTCTTCCTCCCTGTCACTCCATTTTGCTACAAAGTATAACTTATCATTAGCTCATTCTTTGTGCATTTTTTCTTGAAAAAATATCACAAATTGATTGGAGGTATACTCCTCACCTCTATCTAAGATTAGGACCTTGATATAGTGACAAATTTCATTTTTAGCCTAGGCCTGAAACAATGAAATCTTAACAAATGATTTTTATTTGTGTTTAAAAAAATAAACCCATGTCTTACGGTTAAAATCATTAATGAAGGTCATAAAATATTAGATTTTTCCAATGAATAAAGTTTGTATGAGACCCACTAGATTAATATGAACTAGATCGAATGGTGCACTTACCCTTCTTGAGTTTCCCCTTAAAAAGGGCTACACATGTTGCTTGCCCAAAATACAAGGCTCACATTTGCTGCTAGGCTCTACTATCCCTGGAAAATATGTACCATCCTTTTCTTGGACAATTACTCAAACCGACATAGCCTAGATGTTCGTACCCTAGGCACCATAGGTTGGAGAGGCCTTCAATCATCCTCTTGAAGGTTGATTTCGTTAGTAGTGTACTTTTTCCTTTCTTGTAAGGTGCAACTACAAACAAGAATGAGAAGCACATCTATACTCTTAATGAAAAAATTTAGGAGAATGATTACACTAATCATTACCCTTATCATACTTCCAATTTGAGCTATTGTCTTTCTTAAATTTTATGGAGCTAGTCTGACAGTTGCTTGTTGCCTCATGGATACATGATTGTCTTGAGATATGTCCTCACAAACTTCCTTGTCTGAAGTTTCCCTAACCTTTTTCTTCTTGATCTCTATCCAGTGTTGTTTATATATCTCTCCCCCTGCCCCTCACATTGGCTTGATTTTCTAAATTTGTCTAATGGAAATATTTTAAAGACCTATTTTAGTGCTAGTAATGCGTTTGTAGATAACCCATTAACTCATCCATTGTTAGTGTGGAGAGGATATTGTCCTCTTCAATCTTAATCACTAATGCATCAAACTTTGAGGGAAATCTTAGGATGATTTCTCAACAATGATATCCTCCAACTTGATTTCACCATTTTTCCTCAACTAGTTTAGTAAATCAAAGACGTGTGTCACCATGTGTGAAAAATTTGAAACGGAATCATTGTTTTTAATTTGAAGAGTCTCTAAACTAGTCTCTTTGTAGCTTGTTTGGAGGATTGGCATAGTTAGCTACTTTTATTCTGAAAAATATTGCCTTTGTTAAAGTTGCTTCTATCAAACTCAATGATTTTTCATCTTTTCTTCTTCTTTTTTTCAACTAGGTGTTCTAATTATTTTTAACGGTTGCAAATTCAGTTTCGTCAATTATGTCCACAAACCCACCAACCACAAGCTCCCACAAATTGTTTGCGACCATAATAGTCATGATCTTTTTTGTGCAAACATCATTGTTGTATCCATTAAATGATAGTGGTAACTGCGAGCTCTTCCATACATCTCCAACGATGTTTCTTACACAAAAAAAACTTCTAACACTGACGAAAAAAGAATGTTCAAACTCATAAGGATTTAGGGCCCATTGGTTTTGATACCAACTATATAATTTGAAATCTATAAAATATAAAATTACAATGCTCTAATATGAAATTAGAAATCTAAATTCTTCTCACAAGAGAGCTCTAATACCATGACAAAAACGCACAAAAATAAAGATTGCAACTGAGTTCGCCAATCACTAGCAACGCACAGTGGAATACCAAATAAATTGGAGACACAAACACAGAAATGGAGACATGCATAGTTTTTGGTTGCTTTCTATTGAATCACAAACAAAAACTATTAAAAATATATTTATTACAAACTATGAAATAAACTACATACTGCAAATGACTGATTACAAATGAACTTGTAATGATCTGGAGCTGCAACTAACAAAGTTTGCAGTTTCATAGAGCTGTCTCCAATTGCTGCTCAGCTAGATTTACAAACACAACTGGTGCTGCAATATTTTTCTTGCTCAGAAACTCGATATGATACCAAATGTCTTTTCCAAGTGCTTTCTTGCTATGTATATATCTAGATCGGAGTGCAAAGTAAATATGTTAGTGCGGTATTTTCTTGGCCCTAGTTCGTATGGCTGCGGGCGGGGTTTCCAGGAGTCTCATTATTGCTGGAGCTTCTAGTTGTGACCGATCTGTTCTAGGGGTGAGTCCTCAAGAGAAGGAGACCTTTTATGTAAGCGATCGCTCTAAGGTAAACAAAGTTAATGGCTTCCTTCCGCGCTGTCAAGACCGGCCTGTGTTGGTTATCCCTCCAGAGGCAGTAAAGGAAGATGTTGAATATCTAGCCTCGCATGCATTGATCTGCAAGTTTCTTGGAATCCGTATTTCCCTGTCGGCTCTGGAAGCATGGATTCGTCGTTCATGGCAGGTGGAAGGAGATTTCGATATTATGCTGGTTGGTAATAGCTACTTTTTGGTGAATTTCTCTTGCATGTTAGATCGGAATCGGGTCTTTGAGGGAGGTCCTTATTTTTATGATCGGGTTGGTCTTTTCATCAAACCCTGGCATGCGGGGTTCAATTCGG
>MU226050.1:1834940-1865216 GCA_018584345.1 Thuja plicata | reverse complement strand
GAATGGAACTAGGAAGAACTCGCATCCTGTCAATCGTACAGGGCATTGGACTCCTCCCACGTGTGGAGTTCTTAAAATCAACACTGATGGTTCTTCCCGGGGAAATCCAGGGCCAGCTGGTATTGGCGGAGTTGGGCGTGATAGTTCTGGTAACATCCAGTTTTTCTTTTCTATCTACAAGGGCTACCATACAAATAACCTCATGGAAGCTCTAGCTATTTTGGTTGCAGTGCAACAGTGCTGTCATCGGGGCTGGCGGAGAATTATCTGTGAGTCTGATTCGCAGGTGGTTGTGAATTTATTGAACAAAAGGAACTTTGTGACTGTGGACTGGCATTTGGCTTTGGTTGTTCAGCAGATCATTCAGCTATGTACTTCTTTGGATTCTGTGTCCTTTATACATATCCCCCGAGAGTGGAATGGTGTGGCTGATTGTTTGGCCAAATGGGCCTTTGAGCATGGGCCGCCTTGGAACATTTCTGATCATTCGATGCTTCCCTTTGATTTATCACAGAGGCTGGTTCAACTTGTTGACCAGGACAAGGCTCTCTAATTCTCTTTGTGTCTTGTTTTGTTATGCTCTCTTTCGATTTCAATAAATTTTTACCTCTCTTTTAGTGCTAATTGGTGGAAACATTCTTACTTAATGTTCCTTGCTGTTCAATACGCAGCCCAACTCACATCCTGACTCACAGACAATGTAATGCATACTACAGGTCTATTTGATGAAGGATTCATTTCTATAAAATGTTTACATTTAGAATAAACCTGCTGGTTTGCTGTAATAGCAGAGCAACTTGACGGAAAAAATAGTAGATTCGTTTGTATTCTATTTCCTGTACGCCAGAACTTAGAGCTGCGAGATAAAGTCAAATAACATGAGGTTGATGATTTATACAGAGGAGATGCAGTTTTGATAACAGCGCAACTGAAATATAGTTGCATATCTAAAAGCAACAATGAAATATATACTACATTGCTTAATTTATTTGTTTGTAGGTATATTACATACACCATTATCTGAATAGTTTTTAAAATCTTAAACGACAAACTAACATTTCTTTCAAAACATACTCATCGCCACTAGCAAGATTTGTAGATTGAAAAATGTTTTTACTTCGAACCTGTGGCTCTTTGCATTTTTTTATCACTGAAAGCAAATGACTCATCAAATGATAACAAAATTCTTTCAAATCACATTAGACGTTAAGTAGTGTAGGCTTGCATCTTCAGCACACATTTTGAGAACTGTTTTCCTTTCTAATAATTTTATGTTTTTTAAGCTAACCGGTTCAACTGTTCCATTAATTGTTCATTTTTATTTTTAAGTTTCATTAATTCTTTCAAAGTATCTTTATCATACACCAAAATTCCATTTTCTTTCTTTATTTCTCCTTTAATTTATTTGCCCTTTTCTTAAAATATAAAATAAAATGTTACTTTCTAAAATTATTATTCTTTTTTTCTTTATGAAAATACTAATTCTTTTTCAAAAAACAACATAAAATATTTGTTTAATTTATTTTCTATTTTCTTAAAAAATAAAATAATATTGTCGAAGTGGAGCATTGCTTTATGCGTGGTTGGCGTAGAATTATTTGTCAGGCCAAAGATTATTTGTGAGGCCGATTCGCACCTGATTGTGAACTTATTGAATAGACAAGAGCTTGCATATGTGTGTTGGCAATTGACTTTGGTTATTAAGAAAATTCTTCAGTTATGGAAGTCTCTTGATTCTGTCACTTTTAGGTATATCCCCTGAGTGGAATGGGGTTGCTGACTGCTTAGCTAAATGGGCTTCTGAAAATGGGTAAGACTGGAATATTGTTGATTAAGGCTCCTTACCCCTGATTTATCTCAAAAGTTGGATCAACTTGTTGTTCATCACAAGGACTCATTAGAACTCTTTGTTGTTTTGTTGTTTTAAACTTTCAATAAAATTTTATCCTCTTTTAATAAAAATAAAAAATAAAAATTTATTATCCTATTTCTCTTTATGAGACTGCTAATTCTTTTTCAAAACCAACATATAACATTTGTTTGGAGATTCAAACAAATATATGGTCAATATTTATATTAAAAAAAATGATTTTGTTAAATAACACACCCTAACTGCAACACGCTTAGATTATATGGATATGCTAGAAGATTGAATTGTAGGAAATCCTCTCTCTCTCTTATTGCAAGTAAACATATACCAGGTTGGCAACAATCTATGGCAATGAATAAATTCATAAAATTTTCTCCTCTTCAACAATAAGAATTTCTCCAGCATCCTTACTCTTTATAAGGTACAATGCGCACACAAGTTATACAGCGCCAGGCTCAGATCATCTGATGCATGTGACTTTTTACAATGTGTTTAATGATTTGGCTATGGCTGATAAAGAATGGTAGGCACACTAGAATGCACTCTAAACTCACACAATAAACATCCGCCTTGTAAATTCTAATCTACCATTGAGAGATTCGAATTATATGAAACATTCGTGATGGTGTTATCTAAATTCCCATCAAGCTCTTAAAAATAAATCACACCACACATTATTTAGTTATTTTAAGACCTCGTAATTAATACTTTACCTTCTGAAGGAATCTTTTGCATCTTATATAGCTCGCATATCTTACTCATCATTTTCCTACTCTTAATGGTTTGTAACTATCATTCTATCTTTTACAAATTCTGCCGCAATTTCGAAGATCTAATATCACTTTTTTTAATCTAATGACTCATCTTGCTAGTAAACATTAGTAAAATAAACGAAGTAGAGCACAGTTTGAATATAACACTAATAACAACTCGTTAATTCCTGTCTGTTTTTTATTGCTGGCTGAAAAATCTTGTCATGGATTTGGTTTGCAGTTGAAGGAAATAGATGGGTGCACAAGTGGGAAAGAGCCGCGGATTTTTTGTCAAAATGGTTTGCAGATTGTCCAAAACATAAACTTGGATAAATCTCCTGAGCTTTCAAATCCTAATCGTGTGGTTATTCCAACTGCTCTTCGACTCTGGTAAGGAATTATACTAGAATTATTTCCTTCCTATTTATATATGTTAATGTTTTGTGTTGAACACCTTTTATTGCAGATAAAGATAATTATGGCGATGCAAAATTTTCAGAATGCTTTATCTTCAGTAAACCAAAAGGCGAAGAAAACTTTTTCACGGTGATCGTTTCACCTCCCAACTATTCTATTCATATATTTTTCCATGTTTGTATATCCAATAATATCAATGACGTTTTTACAGTCCATAACATAGGTGGATTAACGAGAAGTTATTATTTAGTGAATTTATTTGAAATATATATATTTTGGAGGAGTAATGTACGATAGAATAATTCATATTCAGCATTCATTTGAGTAACAAAATAAATTATAATTAAAATATCTTTTGAAATAAAAACAAGCAAGGATTTATTCAGTATTCACTTTTTGTTTTCATGAAATCTGCAGCAATATCTTTTTCGGTCACCTTTCTATGCCAAATCCACTGGAAAATCCGAACAATTTGGTGGAAGTCTTGGCCATAATAAGCCTATCGTCTTAAATATATAAAGTTGCAAGTTTCATCAGCTATTTTTTTTGGTTGGTCACATAAGAGCATAAAGTGTAATGGTAGTTTTACACTAATGAAAATAATACTTTTTAATTTTTTTAAATTTTTTTATAAGTTTTAGATATTTTAGTAGTTTGTTATAACAAGTTTTACCATAGTTTAAAACAATTTGGGAAAAAATGATTAAATACGATAACATGATCTATTTGTAGCTATGATGTATTAACATTTAGAAGATATAGATCACTTAGATATATGATTTACTTCTAGAGTTTATAAAAAAAAATGAACAAGGTGTTTTTAAGTACATGAACTACATTAGAAATAAACCTTTACACTTACAAAACATAGGCTTAAATATTTCTTAAGGGTAAGCATTTCCATATAAAAATCACACATGATCATTTGAAGATATTGAATATTGAAGATTCAATTTGGGAGCCTAGTTTGATCACTATATTAGAATCTCTTTAAAATTATGTAAGTTATATATTTATCATAAAATGATTTATGATTGACATTATCAAAGTTATCTGAAGTGAAGATATAGAGATAATTATAGCTTTTATTATGAAAATAAATTAATTTGTGCTAAATGTATTAAGAATAAAGAGGCTTTAACATTTATATGCACTAAAATCTGTGGTTTTACATTAGTGATGGAGGATTGTATAATCTTGAATTGACCTATTCATGATTACAAATCAAGTTGTATAAGATTATGGTTAAGTAGGAATGCATATTTATATCTATACATTTAGCTACATCAAGTTGCATTCAATGCATATGTTTTTTTAACCTAGAAGTATCCCCGCCACCTAGCCCAGCTTCCAGCGGCTACATCAAGTTAAAATAATTCTTAAAGCCAAGAAAAACTACATATATCTCACTCATAAATATTTCATAATAATCAATATACTTAATAATTTTAGCATTATTAACATATTTTATAAATGTTGAAGTAAATAGGTCTTCAGCTATTTATGATGCTTAAATCCAACTTGGATTACCAACAAATTTTAGTAGTTGTCAGTTCATATTTACTAAGGTGCATTATATCACATCACTTTCTTTGTGAATCTCTCTCTCTCTAAGTGTTTGCATTTATGATCTTGGTGACCTGGGAGCATTGCTCCAATCTGGTATCAGAGCTAGTTGATAAAAAACTCTTTTTAGTTTGAGGCATTCACAAGCTCTTAGGATCCCCTCTATTGTATCTAGATAATTATGTTTTCTCTATCAGAACCTTATTTCTGTAGATTCAAAGAAGCATCAATTTTGTGGCAGGATTAATTTCTAATATACTGGTACGATATTATTTCAATTTTTTGATTTCTCAGAATAAAAAAAGTTGCCTCGTTTATCATTGATCGCATATGCTTTGCCATACTTGCGCCTTGACTTCAATTTACATATTTGCCTTGCAGAACGCTATCGTCCGGGTAGCAATATTATATATTACTTCTCTTTTTGCAGTGATAGTTGAGGATATTGAGCAGTGTATTCGTTTTTCCAGCATTAAGTGGTCACGGTCTGTAGACATATGTGAAGCTTACCCACAAGGATTCATTTAATTTGGTGCCCATTCCTTGACTGGTCAGTGTTTACACTATCCAATCCTTCAAATCATGGTTTTGGCGGATGCCTTACAAGTCTGTAAGGAACCTGGTTCAAAGCCTTGATCAGCCGGCTAATGGTTTATTTGGCCTTATCAATGTTCATAAGCCTTGGTTCATGGGATAGTACCGTGCTTACATTATCAGCTTGTCTATTAATGTGGTCACTGCACATTTGCTTGCCTTCAGAATTTGTGGACGCCATTTTTTCCATGTTTGCAAGCCATCTTTGAAAGATTTTCCTCATGGAACACATCCTATTTTTTGAGATCCATTGGTGCATTTCATATGGCTATTGATCGCCACTTTTCATTGGCATCTGTAGTAGCTTGCGTTCAGTTTCAGTCATCATCCTTGGTATTGGAGCAATGATCTCACATTGATTGGCACTTTGACCATCGTAACAATGAAATCCATTGTGCAGATCATGTGAATTTTTTATCTCCATAGAAAATTGATTGGCTGATATATTCATCTAAGACTTTAGCATATCTAATGTTTTTCATCAAAAACTTATTTTTTGTTAGGGTTTTACCTTCTTTGACCATGAAAGAGAACCGCGAGTGCCCATGGATGGCGGCAGCTCTTTCTTAGCGGCGGTAGTGTGTTTCCAAACTGAGTCCCACATATTTTTTGTGTTGTAGTCTCTTACCTTTTCAATAATGTACTCATCACCATATATATTCTCGGTAACTATGGTAATTTTTTTTTGCACCCAACACATTTTTTCAAGTCGATGGAGAGTGATACAAGTTGACCTCGTGGCTGACTGTATTGCTGTTTCTTCGTGCGTTCATCAGCCATTCTATCGCTTGTATCATCCTTAGCCGAAATTTTTTACTAATTGGGTTTTTCCCTCGATTTTATTATTTTTGAAAGTTTATTTTTGAATCTATTTTAAAGAATAATCATATTAAACAAGTGCCATGTAGTGGCCTGCACTTGTTCTATTTAGTTATAATTATATATATAAATTTAATTTTAATTTTATTATAAATATTGTATATATTTTACAAATTCTGAAAAATAATATTTAATAAATTATGTTGGTATATATTATAAATTCATTTGTATAGTTATAATTGTAAAAAATTAAAATATAGTTATAAATTATAAATGTAAGGTAGAATTTAAATAATAAATAAAGAGTTAGTGAAATACTAAAATTATATAATATAACATATATAGTACTTTTATATTATATATTATAGAATAATATATATTATATATTAGAAATTGTAATATATATATATAGTAAATTTTTCAAAATATATAATATTTATATATAAATAATTGAATTTTTTAATGAAAATAACTTGTTTACATAATAAAATATAAAAGTTAAAATATAGTATCTCATAAATATACTATATTGTAAATTAAAAGAGCAATTTCAAAATAAATTAAATGATATATAAATTATATATTACAAAACTATGGTTAAAAACTATCCGCAAAAACTAATTCATTATTCAACAACCGAATGTAATAGTATATTGCCTATGGCAAGTACAACAAGTGCCTATTACAAATGTAAGGTGGAATTTAAATAATAAATAAATAGTTAGTAAAATATTAAAATTATATAATATAGCATATATGATATAGTACTTTTATATTATATATTATAAAAATAATATATATTATAAATTAGATAATTGTGATAATTATTTATAGCATATATATATATTAAAAATATAATATAGTAATTTTTTAGAATATATAATAGTTATATATTAAAAATAATTAAATTTTTTAACGAAAATAACATGTTTACATTATAAAATATAAAATATAGTATCTCATAAATATAGTATATTGTAAATTAAAAGACTAATTTCAAAATAAATTAAATGATGTATAAATTATATATTACAAGACTATGTTAAAAACTGGGAAAAAGAACAAATTTGGGAAGCCTCCGAAAAAAGGGGTCCTATAAGACCAAATCAATTGAACCAATAATAATTGAAAAAATTAATTTATAGGATATATTTAATTCATAAATAAATATTTTGACTTTACAAATAATTCAAGAAGAAGAAAATGATGATTTATGATTGGTTATTAGTGTAAAACTAATTCACTATTGGTGCACAACCAAATACAATAGTATATTGCCTACGACAAGTACAAAAAATGGGTTCTCTTTCCATCCTTAATTTTTTGAGAAGGGGAACTAGAAAAATGGCCAGATGAAATTATCTCTCATCTCAAATGGCATAAATTTTTGCCACATTTTTATGATCTTGTTCCTCTACCTAGCACATCTAGTAGGTTATTTGATTCGAATTGGAAGAGATCAAATCCTATGAGTAATTTCTATGCATGTTCTTGATGACATTTTGGCCTCTACTATTGATTTTGATTGTCCTAATGCTCTTTGGACTTACATTTTATAGTTATATAGAGATTTTTATACTCATCCATTCCCTAATGATCCTCTTTTCAACTCTTGTGTGCATGTTCATCTTGTTCGAGTAATATTGTGTCACCAATTTACTCTTTATCTAAGTTTACGTAGGTAACCTTATTAATGTGGTAGATGGATATCATTGAGTCTTATTTGGACTCTTACTTATCTTAAGGATATTGTAGAGTTCTATTAGAAGTCTACTTCCTCCATGTTGAGACAAATGTCTCAACCCTATGCTTGTTTTCTATATGCTCTTGCCTATATAAGCAAGACTTATTGTATTCTTATACACACCTCAATCAATACATTTCTAGTGTTGATCACTACTCTTTTTTGGTGGATGTCTGGAGACTACATTCTGGGTATAGGATAGTTTATCCTAACATGGTATTAGAGCCTATAGTCTCTCAGCTCCTTCCAGTTCTTCTTGAGAGCTTTTTTTTTTTTTTTTTGAGGCCCATGGTTTCTCTTTGCAGTTTACTAGCATTTCTTAGCTATATTTGAGCTATACTATTTCTTTGAATGCGGATATGTGTTTGTAATCTATGTCTTTATGTAAGGTGTCCCATGATTTATTGCCTTTGACTAGCAGTTTGGATCTCCATCCTTGAGCCGACATGCAATAGATATTATTGCTTGTTGTTTTAACTCATGGATTGTCTATGTTTGCAAGTGATCAATTTGGTATGATGTCATTCACTTTATGCTTGTCATTTATGGTAACACATCTGGCTTACTGATCGATTCCTTTAAAGTTAAGTTTTCGTGACTTTGAAATCGGCTAAGTACAAAAGCAAAAATACAAAGGTATTTTGAGTATCGAAGATCAAGATCGATGAGTTATGGAAAGAGAGCTTAGAAGAAGATAGTATGGGGTATGTGTGACCTCCACCTAACATCAATTTTGTTTTGGTGATGTTTACAGTAAGTTAGAGAGATTTGAAGATAGAAAGACAACAACAAAATAATAATACAGAGCAGCTGGACAAAAGCGATGATTCAAGGAGTATGACATGGACTCCTGGCAATCAGAGTTGGATTATGATTGTTGATAACCTATATTTTGATTATGTAAGATCACCAACTATGAATTTGATATTTGGTTTATTAAATATATTTTGTATTGAGAGTCCACTATGTAATATTTGTATTTGAGAGCGGGCTTGGTAAAGAAAGATATATATGTAAGATATTTTTGTTGAGCGAAGAGAAAGTTGTGAATAGAGTTTTGGATGTGATATGTGAATGACAGGGCAGAGGATGACATAGATCATTGAAGAACTATGACTGGAACTATCTAAGCATTAGAGATGCTTGTTTTGTTGTTCTCATTTATCTTGCATATAGTTAATTGAAAATGCATTAAGGACACTTATTGCAAATAATCTTATTGATCTACCAAAGGCTCAACCCTACGAACCACATATCAAGCCAAATTGGTGGAATGAGAACAACCATTGAGACTATCATCGAAATAGGGGACATAAGATGAATGATTGTTTATGTCTCAAACATGTGGTACAAGATCTCATAGACAATGGTGTGATAAAGGTGGATGGACCTGAAAATAATGAAGATCACACAGCCTTTAAGACTCCCTTTTATAAGAATGAAAAGGGAGAATCTTCTAATTCCAACAATGGAGGAAACAATGCAAATAATGTAAAAAGAAGTCATAATGTCAACTTTGCCCATACTTATGACAATACCATAAATGTTATTGTGGTTAAGGACCAACCTATTCAAGGGTCTGCTAATGCCATCACAAGGACGCAAGCCTCAAAGGTTACCTTACACGGAGTTACTCCCATTACTATCGGTCCCAAGGCACCAACTATTGTGGCTAAACAAACAACACCCACCACAAAACCTTATAGTTTGGTGGACCAATTACAAAAGACTCCCGCCCAAATATCAATTTTGGAGTTGCTAAAACTATCTCCTAATCACAAAGGGATTTTGGAAAAGGCCTTATGTGAGACCATGGTTCCTATAAACTTGGAGGAAGACAAGTTTCAGAATGTGGTGGCACACCTCATAGCCCCTCATTTCCTTTCCTTTTCATAGCAAGATGACATGTCTATCACACATCCTCAAAACTTACCCTTTCATATAGAGGTATTAATCCAAAGAGATAGGGTTAAGAGAGTCCTCATAGATGGTGGAGCTGGTCTAAATATTTTCACTTTAAACCTTATCAAGTCATTAGGTTTATCCGAGTCTTCCATTGAACCAAAGAAGCAAATAACTATTAAGGCTTATGATGAAGAGGAAAGATCTTCAAAGGGTATGATCGTTCTACCAATTCAAGTGGGACCTATTAAAAAGGACACCATATGTCAGATCCTTGACATGAAATTGACCTACAACATCTTACTAGGAAGGCCTTGGATACATCAGATGCAAGCGATACCTTCTACATATCACCAATGCATGAAATTTCCATACCTAGGGGAGGAGATCACAATTGGAGGAGATTCAAACCCATTCCAATATTGAAATGCTTTAAAGCCAAGTCATGAATTGTATATTGCTCATAATAGGGAAAGAGTTATCCCTAATATTACCATGGAAGAAGCGAAAGAAGAAAAACTAGAACCAACATCAAAAGTCACAGCTACTCCTAACCCTATTCAAACTAACTCAACTACATCAACTAAGGGAAAATAAAAGATAAGTTATGAGGGTTCAGATTCAAAGGATACTTTAGTTCAGACTTCAACATTGAGATTGGAATCTTCTAAACCCACTAAGGAAGAAAGAGAACAAACTAAGAAAGATCATTATGAAAAGATGAGTGACCTAATGCATCAATTTGAAAAAATATGTAAAATTAACTCAAAAGGAGTAGGGGAATATTTCGTTTCCCTCTTTGATTTACCTACATCTCCAAGGACACATGGGAAACCATCCAAAGATCATCAACCTCATAAATACATGCCCATTTTGTGAGGGAATGTGACAAACAAGAATTAGACAAAGAGGATGATGAGGTATTACAATGGCTCTATAAAGAGGATGATAATTTAGCTAATCCCAATGAAAGGGTGCAACATATCAATATCGAAACTGATCAATATGGCAAAGGATTTGATATCATGAAGAAAATGGGGTATAAGGGAAGAGGACCCTTAGGAGTTTGAAATAGAGGGTTGTTAGAACCTATTGAACCTGTTTAGAGAGCCAAAGAAGAGAAAGCCGGCATAGGTTTTCAACATAAAGGAGAAAGTTCAAGTCCCATGCATGATTTTCATGCACATATCCATATGATAGGTTTTGAAAGTGAAGATGATTCTAGAGACTATGAGTGGGATTCCTTGTTTGAAGAATCTTGTCATGACATAGAGGTTGATACCATTCACACTTACACAATTCCTCCTAAAGTTGAGAATGAAGAACATATGGCTAAAGGTTTGAATTCAACTCAAACAACAACTGAACCTCAACAAGTCAACATAGGACAAACACCTCTTTTTACTCAATGGGTAGGTGAACCTTGGGTACCTTCATGGGTGGGAGATTCTACCCTAGTGTTTAATCCACATGCTTTCTTTCCCATATAAATCTTAGAGGACGCTGATGGAGAGGATTTTGATCCTTCTTCCATGGACAATCTAAAAGAGGCACATGTCATAGACCTTGATGATACAATGTATGAACCATCTAATGAAGTCATGTCCTTAACTCCTTCAAATGAAAACCCATTCAATGATTCTTTATCCTTAATACATCCCAAACTTATCGATTGTGATCTGTCCGAGTCAAATGACTTACTCTACTTCCCAAATGACAATTCAATGGCTTTATACCTCAATGCGGTCGAACCCAATTCTTCCACCAATGAACTCACTCCGGACATGATGATAGGGGTAGGTGGGTAACCTTTTAATCAAAAAAATGAATAGGAAATATGCAAAAAGATGAGAAGGTCTAGTGGTGAAAACCACCATGTGGCAGAGCTAGACCCCAAAAAAGTAAAAATAAAGGATGTTTCCAAAGGTGAAAACCCAATTGCGGCACCTAAGGGAGAAAGGTTGGACACCATGCCATCTCACAAAGATGAAAGATCACCTATACTTATTGAACCCATAGAAAAGGTCAACATTGGAATAGAAAAGGATCCTAAATTCATTCACTTAGCAACATCTTATAGTTGTTTGGAAAGAGAAGAGTTCATTGCATTCTTTCAAGAAAAAAAAATCAACTTTGCATGGTCATATGCCGACATGCCTGGATTAGATCCAAGTTTCATAATGCATCACTTAAATGTGAAACCAGGAGTTAAGCCCGTAAAGCAGAAGTTGAGAAAAATGCATCCACACATAGCCATATTAGTCAAGGCTGAATTGGAGAAATTGCTCAAAGCAGGATTTATAAGAGTAATAGCATATGCCGAATGGATCTCCAATATTGTACCTATTACCAAACATGCTAAAACAATAAGAGTTTGCACAAATTTTAGAGATTTAAACCTTGCTTGTCAAAAATATGGCTTTCCCTTACCTAGCATTGATGCTATTATGGACCTCATGGCAGGTCATTCCATGCTTTCACTTATGGATGGATTCAGTGGGTATAATCAAATTCGCATAGCACCTGAGGATCAAGAGAAGAAAATTTTTACATGCCCATGGGGTACCTTTTGTTGGAATGTAATGCCCTTCGGTCTTAAAAATACCGGAGCCTCTTACCAAAGAGCCATGACTACCATTTTCCATGATATGATGCACACCTTTATGGAAGATTATGCGGATGACATTTTAGCTAAGTCACATAAAAGAAAAGATCATCTATCCATACTTGACAAGATTTTTACAATGTTAGAAAAATTCAAGGTGAGACATAACCCAAAGAAATGTGTTTTTGGGGTACAATCTAGAAAACTCCTAGGGTACATTGTTTCAGCAAAAGGCATTGAAGTAGATCCTGAAAAGGTACAAGCAATAATATACATGGACATTCCAAAGAATATTAGTCAAATGAGGTCACTTCAAGGAAGACTTCAATCTATAAGAAGGTTCATTTCTCAATTGGAGGAAAAATGCCATTCTTTCACCAGATTGCTACATAAAGACACCATCTTCACATGGGATGAGGAGTGCGACAAAGCCTTTTTATTGTTAAAAAAATACTTGATGAATCCTCCTATCTTAATGTCACCAATTCAAGGGAAACCTTTATTACTCTACATTTAAAAAAAAAAAAATATTTAGGAGTCTTATTGGCACAAGAGGATGATGAAGGAAAAGAAAGAGCTATCTACTATTTGAGTAGAACCTTGATCAAATATGAGCTAAATTACAGCTTCATGGAAAGGGCTTGCCTAGCAGTGGTATTTTCCTCTCAAAAGTTAAGACACTATATGTTTTTGCATAAGGTGAAACTCAAAGCTAAAATTGATCCCTTGAAATACTTACTTAGCAAAATAGCTTTAACTGGAAGGATTATGAAGTGGGTCATGGTACTTAGTGAATTTGACATTGAATATGTTGATAGGAAAGCAATCAAAGGTCAAGTCATAGCCAATCAATTGGCTGAATATCCTCAAGAATCTACACATCCTATAGAAGTCAAATTCCTGGATTCTGCAATTGTGAATGTTGAAGAAAAGACATGGACTCTATACTTTGATGGATCATATACCAAATATGGTAGTGGAGCAGGCATTCTTTTGATTACACCACAAGGTTACACAATCCCAAAATCTTACAAGTTATTGTTCCCTTGCACCAATAACATAGCAGAGTATGAAGCTTTGGTCATAGGAATCAAGACAACTTTGGAATGGAATGTCACAGAACTACAGGTCTATGGGGACTGTCAATTAGTCATTAATCAAGTTAATGATGAGTATAATACTAAGGATGAAAAATTGTTGCCTTCCAAGAACTTGGTGGACAGCTGGAAGCAGTACTTTTCTTTGATTACTTTTGTACAAATTCCAAGAGACAAGAATAGAGCAGCCAATGCAATGGCTACTTTGGCATCTTTACTTCAACTACTCGATCAAAATGAAAAGTTTGAGTTCTTGGTGGAAGAATTGGTGAAACCAAGATTTGACCTACCTGAGACCCAAATTATTGCCATTTTACATGGACATGACTCTCCGTGGTATGGACCTATCTATGCTTATCTCAAAATTCAAACCCTACCTATAGACCAAACCCGTGCTCAAAAGTGAAACTTCATAAGACAAGCAGCCTGTTATACTATTCTTTCTGACACATTGTATCACAAAGGTCTTGACGAAACACTCCTTAGATGTCTAGAGGAAGATGAATTGAAATTACCTTTAAAAGATGTCCACGAGGGGTTTTGTGGGTCACATTAAAATGGTTTAAACCTAGCTAAGAAAATCTTACGTATGGGGTACTTTTGGAAAACCTTAGAATGAGATGCTTGTCAATATGTTAAAGTTTGCAAGAAATGTCAATACCATGGAAACTTGATTCATGCACTAGCACAAGAATTAAACCCTTTTGTCACACCATGGCCATTTTATCAATGGGGTTTTGACCTAATTGCATGATTTATCCACCTTCTTCAAATGGACACAAGTATATAATCACAATGACAGAATACTTTACTAAATGGGTTGAAGCTATCCCTTTATCAACTGCAATAGGAAAACAAATTTCCATGTTTATCCTAAATCATATCATTTGTAGATACGACATTCCTCATGCCATCATCATGGATAATGGAAAATAGTTTAAGAACAAATATATTGATGAACTTTGTGACACATTCCACATTACACATCACTCTTCATCCATTTACTATCCCCATGGTAATGGACAAGCAAAAGCCACTAACAAGAATATCCTGAAAATACTCAAGAGATCCATTGGAAAATTAGGAAAGGATTGGTACCTTCAAATCAATCCAGCATTATGGGCCTATAGGACTAGTATTCGAACCCTTAAAGGAGCTACACCTTTTTCTTTGGTTTATGGGGCCCAAGCTATTCTTCCTTTAGAAGTTGAAATACCATCCCTCAGAGTTTCATTATAGGGATTAATAATAAATGAGGATTATAGAGTTGCCCACCTTCAATAATTGGAATTGTTGGAGGAACATCAAACTCAAGCTTATGATCATTTGAAAGAATATTGGAATCGCATTTCCAGGAACTATAACAAATATATCAAGCCAAGAAAATTTCAAATAGGAGATCTAGTATTGAGAGAAAATCCAAAAAATTAGGCTGATAGGAAAAGAAAGGGAAGTGGGAAGCAAATTGGCTTGGTGAAAACCTAGCAATAGGCACCTTGGTATAAAAAAAAGAGAAAAATAGAAAAAGAGCAATAATCCCAAGAGGTGAAAACCTGGAAATAGGTGCCTTTTGTCCCTTAGGTGTTTCCTAGTTGCATTTGTGCATATTGCGGTTTCCTCATCTCACTTGTCCATATCCTCATTGCATTTGTCATTCATGCATTGTCCTAATAAAGTCTCAGAGCTTCATTTTGTCACATTCTCGGCTTAGTTTCCTTAAGTATAACATTGGCCAAATTTATCACTTGGGGGCACACATCTTAGATTTTTGGTACCAACCAGATTCAATAGTGCAACATTTCAGTCACATATTAGAAGCAGATTTTCCAATTTAGGAGAGACATTTTGGAACCTTTGATAACTATCATTGTTCAACCCTAAACAATTCGATCACATAACATGATCCTTGAACATCATTTGACTTATTTTATCAGGATTAAAAATAAACACACCTTAAATGATCAGATTGTCTAGAATTCTTATTTGAAAATCTTGATACATTTCACAAACACTTGAAATTTTAATGAGTTTTTCATTAACTTTTCCGAGTCATGTTATTTTTAGCTAATCTATGATGTTTTGGCTAGATTGGAAAGGATAAAAGACATGATGTTTTCTTAAGCTTCTGAGTGACTGTTTTGAGGAAGATTCTTTAACTTGTGTGAATTAACCTAAAGACATGGTCATCAAAGAACCATAGAGGACATTCATACAGGATGAAGGGTTAACCTTTTTTTGTTTCTGCAAAAGGATACCTTGGTTATTTAGATCTTCCATATCTTAATACCAACATCTACTTGCAACATTGAATTCGATTAAACCGGTATTCATACTCCCATAGTTGGTCTTCCAACTAATCAGGGTTGTACTTGGTTTCGTAAGAAGGGGTTACCACACACGAGAAAGTCACATTCATATTCTTATGGTCGCAGTGGCACCAGTAAGGATTGTATGGAATCCTAGTTCCACAATGCTCTATGATGAAAATATATCTCAGTTTGCATTCCTTTCACAAACCTCAAGGACAATTAGTTGCATTGCATCTTGCATGTTAGATTAGTTGCTTTTTTCTTGTTAGATTTAGTTGCTTG
The DNA here is from genome assembly GCA_018584345.1 of Thuja plicata. Taxonomy (NCBI): domain Eukaryota; kingdom Viridiplantae; phylum Streptophyta; class Pinopsida; order Cupressales; family Cupressaceae; genus Thuja; species Thuja plicata. The sequence goes on along the minus strand of MU226050.1, from coordinate 1,849,259 downwards.
TTTCTCTCTCGCTTGCGTTATAAATGCTTAGTTCTCAAAAGGCTTGTCTTTCTAGAAAATATTCAAGTTCAAGGGGGGGGACAAAGGGTTTCCAACATTTCATCAAATCATATTGGTTTCAGGTCATTCAAAAATGGGATTTTCCTTTGCATTCATTATCATTATTAATTATTCATTATACATTCATGTCAAGAGAAAAACAAGAAAAAGATACATTATTCATTAATCATTTTCCTTATCGTCATTTAGAATTGCATCTCATAAATACAATTGCATACATCTCAAAAACACAAAAAGATAGATGCATTTCATTTACCATAAGCACTAAGTATTGCATTCAATGCATTGCATAATCCATACATTGTTAAAACAAAACCATATAGAGTTAAATTGCATCATTTGCATCCACTTATCTATGTCCTACTCTAAGACATTTGCATCCATTGCACAATAGAAATAAATGCATTATAGAAACATATAGACATGCATAAAAGGAAATCTCATAACATCATCAAAAGAGAAATCAAAGATCATCATCAGATAAAAGTCCAGGAACAATATCTATAGCATAGTAAGTACATCAAAGGTACATAAATTACAATGGTACATCAATGGTACATCACAGTCCTGACCAACAAATACATCTGATACATTTGGTACAAATCCTGGGTCCATATCTGTCTCATGACCCAGTAGGGGCACCTAATCCATCTAAACCTGTGCCTAACCCACCTATGCCATCAGGATCTCTATCACCTACTCTTTCCTATGAACTAGGGGGTGCCTGACTAGTGCTCACACTAGTCGGTAGCTGAGCCAGTGTGGCCAGAAACTACTATAACATGGTCATGACCTGATCTAACCTGGCTGTCACTGTGGTCATCCCAGCCTATAACCCCTAAACATCCTGCACTATATCATCTGACACCGAAGGTGCCTGCGATGCTGGAGGACCCTGTGGTGCCTAAGGTACTAAAGGAACTTGTGGTATAACCTATGCTATACTGGCCTGTGGGTCAACCTGTGGTATCTGTCAAGGAACTTGTCTCACCTCCTAAACCTATCTGTGCCTCTGTCTAGCCCAATCTGCATCTACTCTCAATGGAGCCTAACCCTGTTGTCCCTGTGCACCTACTAATCTCTACCTCAGTTGTCTGAAACCACCACCTCAGCCTCTCGCATGTCTGCCTCTCATCTGAGGCCTAGCTGCTCTTTGTACCTGTGGTGCTCTGGGTGCTCTTTGGACTCTGCACAGGCGTGATCTACCATTGTCATCACCATCATCTCCACCATATCCATAATCCTCAGACAGCTCATCAACATTTGGAATAGGCTCTGCCGGAACAGTGAATCTCATAAACTGATGTCACATGAACTACTCTCGATACTCAGTGGACATCCTTGCGTCGGTAACCTGTGGTAACAAGTCCCACACACCATATCTGAGCTGATAAATTTGTAAGAAAGCTGATTGGTAGTCAACCCGTGCACCCCACATGGATCTCTCTGCCTGTACTCGAGCATATAATGCCATACCCTATTGCATATCCTGCATCTGGCTGAACTAGTGTAATACTCTGCCAAAGAAAAATCTCTCAATAACCAAAGATGACCGGCCTATCATCCATCAAGGTGAAAACATGTAAGGTAACTCATCATCATCCTCCTACCACCTCTCACACTGCAAGTACGACCTCCAAACCACCTAATCAATGTCATCAATAGTGCGTCTCCAAAAATCAACCTTGCCCAGACGATGCTGGACAATCATGCCATCATATAAAAATTCATATGGATACCTGTGAGCCTGGATCTGTGCTGACACTAGCCTAGTAATAGGGATATGCTCCCATCTCTACAACTATAACAAAACTACACCTGTAGAAATAGCTACACTCTGCCGATATACAATCTCATGCAAATCATGTTATAACTATGCCAACACACAGGAACCCCAGTCCAATCTCCATGGATGAGAAATCAAGTCCTCTATAATCTATCCCCATCCGACCACAAAACCACGTCCTCACCTATCTGGCAATAATAATCCTCCTATCACAACTCCTAATAAGGCTGGTAGGGTAGGGAATGAGGCAAACTATGCCCAAGTAATGCAATCATTTGCAATGGTGTTATCTCCAAACACCCATCTGCATACGCTACTATCATATACTACATCATAATACACCTACTCTCCATGAGTCAGGATCCTCAAAAGTTGATATACGTCCTCTGGCGTAATCATCATCTCACCGAGAGGTAAATGGAAGGTATTATGGTCAGAGTGCCAATGCTCTACCATAGCTGTCAATAAACCTCAGTTCAGCTAAAATTGAGGGAGATCTAAAAGGAAATTGAGACCACAAGTCTCAATAGTATGCCGCTCAGGTGGCGTCAACTCATCTACTAAATCAAAAATCCACAACGCAACTCCTCACACCCACAGCTTGCGGTAATGATCCTACATTTTGAAACAAAGTGCATCATGTTAGTTTTTCTCTTGATGAACCATTCAAAGTCAATCACAACACATTAAATATATCTTTTCTCTAACATGAGCGTATCAACTTATTTATCCTAACGTCTAAATTGGGAGACACAAGGACAATTTGTAATCATTTTTAATCATACCTGATTGACCTATCAAACATTCATCATTATGACTTTTTAACCATCCTAAACACAACGCGACATTCTGGATGAACATTTTCTAGCTTGGAACCTAATTAAGTCATCTGGATGATCAATCAAACTGAGTTCATTTTTTTTTTCCTATATCAAATTCCAAATTTATGGTAGGAAGCACTTACCTAAGTGTACGCAGCTTTTAAAGCTAGGAAACTTTTAAATCTTCAAAAGTGGCTCTTTACCATGCAGAGGCAACACTTTACCTCTTAGGCGGCCTTTTGCAAGCCTACGCGGCTTTTCAATCATCATACACGGCTTTTTAAACATGGTGTTTTTAGGTGGCGTATTACCTATTTTGGGTTACAATTTTAACCTAGCTCCTACGCGGCTAAGGATTGCATGTATGCAGCTTTTCATAGCGCGGACATGGCTTTTAGCAGGCCTACGGGGCACTTTACCTATCCTATGCGGCTCTTAGCTAAAACATTTCTAAAATGCACTAAAACATGCAATAAATGCAATTTTGAGAGCAATAAATACACCAAGAAGGTTCAAACCACTCACCGGAGTCCCGTAGTCAGGAGGTCTCTGATATTTACGCACTCACTCGAATCTATGCTCTCGAATCGGGACCACCATCGCTATCAGTCGTCAGAGGATCAGAGTAAAATCTCAATAGTAAAAAGTGAAAATGAATAGTAAATTTGGGTTTTTCAACCTATCTAAGCTATTTTCTGGGATTTTTTTACCCAGTCAAACCTAATCTGCATATTCTGCTCACTAGGGAATTTGTTTGACAACTTTTTAACATCACTGTTTATCAGAAATGTTATCATCTTTGATCTATTCTTTATACTTTGTTCATCAAAAACTTTTACCTACGATCAAGATGATTCCATTTCGGAGGGGGCATCATCATATCATCAAACTGGGATTCTGCATCATATCTTGTATCAAATTTGGGGCATTAAAATTTCAAACTTTATCAATCACAACATCATATTAGATTTTCATATCAGGGTTTCATACCGGAGTTTCATATCAGGATTTTCATATTGGGATTTTCATATCAGGTTTTCATATCAGGTTTTCATATAAGCTCTTTAGTATCATCTCAATGATCAGGACAATCAAGCTTTCTTTGAATCAATGCACTTCGCACATCAATTCAAAGAGGGGCATTTGTAGACACCTAAAATTTACCAGGTGTATCTCAAGCATTCCAAGTTATAAATCTCAGCCAAATGCTTCATAATATCATCTCAATGCAAATCAAATGGACATTTATCAAATCAAAGGAACAAAATTCAAATCAAATTAAATGATCAAATAATCATGAAATCAAATAATTAAATTCAAGCCTAAAGGGATTAATCAAGTTATGCATTTGATTTTTCAATTGTATAGTTCAAATCAAAAAGATTAAATCCAACCCAATCACCCTTACATGGCTAATTTAATTAAATGATGGAGTTATTTAATTCCTAATTCTTTGAGACAACCAACCAAATTTCCCTCCATTTGCAAACACCTCAAAGCTTTTGACTTAACCAAACTTTGATCATGATTAACTCACTCTACCCCCTACCCTTGGGAAAATGCTATAAATACAAGCAATTTCCTTTGTGTTTGAAATCCAATAATTTAAGAGCCAAAAAATGCTTATTATAGGCATATTCAAGAGCAATTGAGAGCTTTTGAGAGAGTTTTAGCATTTGCATTTCATTTAGCATATCATGTTTAGGAGCATTTGCTATTTTCTCTTATGATCTTGGAGCATTTTTGAGCATTTTGAGCATTCTATCTAGATTTGAGCATTTAAATTTCATACATATCTCATTCTAGGATTGTCCTTGAGAAAGGTTAAGCTTGAGAGATCTCTTAACAAAGCTTGGATAGAGAACCATGAGATGATATAGTTTGTTTAGTTTCAATTCTTAGATTAACTTGTTTATCTTTCCATAGAATTGTTGCTTACATTCTTAATTTCATGAAGGTGTATTTTCTTACACACAAGGATATCAATTGGAATTCAAAAACAACAAATGCATCATTAATAACAAAGAAGGAGACATTATTGCATCAGGTTCAAATACTATAGGTAATTTCTTCCAACTCAACTTTGAAGTAAGTTGTTTTGTTGCAAGAGTGAACGAAAGTTGGTTATGGCACAAAAGACTTTGTCATATCAATTTTGACAATATAGTAAAGATAAGCAATTTAAAGGCAGTAAGATATCTTCCTAGTAGTACAAGACCAGTTCATACTATGTGCAGGGAATGTGTGATGGGAAAGCATGTGAGGAACTCATTCAAAAGAAAATAGAAATCCGCAGAGAAAAAATTAGATCTAGTGCATATAGACTTATGTGGACCTAATCAAACAAGATCATACTATGGTGAAATGTATTTTATTTTTTTTGTTGATGATTTAGCCCGAATTATGTGGGTTGCATTCTTGAAAGATAAATATGAAGGTTTTGAGAAGTTCAAAATATTCAAAGCTAAAGTTGAAAATGAGTCTGGATTAAAGATAAAGTCTATAAGATCTGATAGAGGAGGAGAATTAACTTTTGACAAGTTTCTTGACTACAATGAAGAACATGGGATCAAAAGATATCTAAGTGCGCCTAGAACCCCTCAAAAAATGGAATTGCAGAAAGGAGAAACATGATCATACTTGACACAATGCACACTATCATGATTGAAGGAAAAGTTGAGCACACCTATTGGAGAGGAGTCAATAAAATAGTTTATACTATCAACATAATTAAACTAAGGCCAATAAAAGACAAGACACCTTATGAACTTTGGTTTGGTAATGTGCCTACAGTAAAATACTTCAGGATCTTTGGAAGCAAGTGTTACATCAAGAGAGATGCTGGTGTTGGTAAGTTTGATGCTAGAAGTGATGAAGGTATTTTTCTTGGTTACTCTACTAAGAGAAAATCCTACAAATGTTTTAATTTGAGCTTGAAGATAATCATTTAAAGTGCACATGTGAAGATTGATGATAATTTTATGATTCAAGAGAGATACTATGATTGAAGATGAACCTAGACCTATCAGTAAATAAACAGTTATTAAAGAAATGTTTGACTGTATTGATGTATCATGCAATAACCTTGAACCAAGTGAAGAGGATTCATAGATTACAGATTAGAGTGTCACACCTAAAATTCCAAAATACACATCTAGATACAATTCAAAAGAAGTTATCACTAGAGATTAGAGCAGTAAAGTTTTGACAAGATCTAAAGCAAAAGGTTTAACCATTGATGAATTGGTATGTTTACTTTCACAAATTGAACCCTTAAGTGTTGAAGATGCTTGTAATGATTTAGATTTGCAAAATGCAATGCAAGAATAATTAGATCAGATAATTAAGAATGACACATGGGAATTGGTCCCTAGACCCTGTGAGGAAAATGTGATTGGAACTAAGTGGACATTCAGAAATAAAATGAATGAAGATGGTACAGTGGTAAGAAACAAAGAAAGATTGGCATGTAAAGGATATGTGCAAAGAGAAGGAATTGACTACTCTGATACATTTGCCCCTATGAGCAGACTAGAATCTATTAAATTTTTTTTAGCTTATGCAACATTCAACAACTATAAAGTATATCAGATCTATGTCAAGTCAACATTTTTGAATGATGAATTAGAGGAAGAAGTCTACATAGAACAACCTGAAGGATTTAATTTATCAGACAAACCAGACATGGTATGCAGACTAAAGAAATCCTTATATGGACTCAAATAGGCCCCAAGAGTGTGGTATGAGAGAATTGATGGCTACTTGAAAAATATAGAATTCAAGAAGGGAGTAGCAGATTGTAACTTATTCATAAGGGAGATACCTGAAGTATTATTACATGTTACTATTTTTGTTGATGACATTATTTTTGGAGGTAATGACAAACTTAGTGTAGAATTTGCTAAAGAAATGCAGGGCGAGTTTGAAATGAGCATGATTGGAACTATAAAATACTTTTTGGGATTAAATGTAAAATAGATAGACAGAGGTATATTCATAAATTAGTCTAAATATGTGAAGGAGATATTTAAGACATTCAAGATGGAATATTGCAAGCCAGTAAGCACCCCTATGATAACAAGAAGAAAGATTTCTAAAAATGATGGCTCTACAACAATTGACAAAATAATACACAAGTCTATTATTGGAAAACTCATATATCTTACTCAATCTAGACTAGATACTTATAATGCAATTGGCATTGTTGGAAGATTTGCAGTTGAACAAAAATAATCACTTAATGGCAATAAAAAGAATATTCAGATATTTAAAAGGGACTATAGACTATGGTTTATGGTATCCTAACTCAGAAAATATAGAACTTCATGTGTATATAGATGCAGATTGGGCAGGTTGTGTTGATGATAGAAAGAGTACCTCAAAAGGAGTAGTATTTATTGGAGACAGGTTGGTTACTTGGACAAACAAGAAGTAGAACTGTATTTCTCAGTCAACAACAGAAGCTGAGTATGTATAAACAACATTAAATTGTTCCACAGTTGTTTGGATCATGCATATGACTAAAGACTTTGGAATTTAGATTAATTATCCTATTTTTATTCATTGTGACAACACTAGCACTATTAATATGTCAAAGAACCTTGTGATGCACGCAAAGAAAAAACACATAGAAATAAAATATCATTTTCTAAGAGAAAAAGTTGCAGAGAGAGAAGTAAAGTTGGACTATGTGAGCACCAAAGAGCAATTGGCAGACATATTTATGAAACCTTTATCAAAAGATACTTTTAAGTATCTCAGGAAGAATTTGGGAGTAATTCCCTTTCCTGAGTATGATTACAACTTACAGCAAGTGCATCAGTCCTTGGTGATTGATGATTGGTTGATTACTCTACTTCAGGAGTAGTACCTGTGCATATTTGTATATGGCATCCCTTGCCATTGATGTCAAACATGGAGTATAAAGTAAGGGGGAGCATATACTTTGGGGGATTATACAGTCATGAAAATAAAAATAGAGTAAAAATACATGCAACAGTTAAGAGGAAATTTTGATGAGGATATTGAGAAGATTGTAAAAAGAAAGTAGATACCTTTGGATTGATGGTGTTTTTCATATCATATGTTTCCATCAAAGTCAAAGGGGGAGATTGTTGGAGATTTGTCTTTGTGCAAATAGTTGACTGTATGTTTGTCATTGATGACAACATATAGTATACAACAGTGTTCTATATTTAATTATCAGTATGGATATGTTAGAGCTTTGTACGGTTATTTATACATTGTAGACATATTTATTATGCTATGTTCATACACAGATTCAGTAGTGCAGTTAAAGTTGAGTTATGTTGATCTGTTTACCTACTACAGCTTCAGAAGATTGTTATTAAGAGCCAAAATTAATTTCATTGTTTCTTTAGTTGCACCTATCTTTTTGATATGCGTGTTTAGATTCATGTTTAGTTATGAGTTAAGAATGTTTAACCAAGTGTTCTTAACATTTTGAATCTGAAGTGTGATGTTTGAGTTATTTTAGTGGAGTCGACTGTGTGGAGTGATGAGTCTATTCATTTTGATTTGCACAGTTCTAATTATATTGTGTGCTTATTTTAGCGAACAATAATGTAGTTGAAAGGCTTCCTACAGCTGACACAATCATATCTTTTGAGGAAGATACTTATAGAAGTTCATTTGTGATCACCAAGACAGGATGTAGAGAAGAAAGAAGAGATAATTCAGGATAGTTACAGAGTAGAATGTCTGATATATTAGAATAGTAAAGCTACGTCATTCATTAGTTAAAGATCTATGTGAAGAAGTAGAAATATTATACAAGTCCTTGGTACTGATCAAGACAGTAGGTCTACTGGTGCAGGAGCACCTAGGTAAGGCTCTTTGGTAACCTAGGGTTTCTAGAGTTCTTTTGGCTTGTAGTGGTTCTAGCCAAACCACTAATTGAATAATAGGACTAGAGGTGTCCTAAGGTGTGTGCTAGGTCTTTAGGGAAGGTCTTTTCATGTTTGTTTTGTCTTTTAGTAAATAGGTGCCTATTTGGACCCTAATTGCCAATGTTGTGGCAATGGTGTAAACCAAGCACATAGGGGTCAAATTTAGAAAAAGAGTGTCCTAGGACCTAAGAGACGTAAGAATGGTCTACCTAAGTCTAATATGACGTGTTCATGGTCTTAGAACAAAGTTTGGAATGAATTTCCTAAAATTGTGGAAAGTTGTCAAAATTATCAATGTTGTCATTTGACAGCATTGACAACAATTGTGCAAGAAGAGCATTTTCGATGAAATGGTTATTGTAACTATCTAAAACCATGAGATTAGGGATTGGGACAAGTATAAGAGGCCTCCCTTGACCTGTAAGAAAGGTTGGTGAACATTTTCAAAATACAATATTTTTTGTGTGTGCATTTTTAGAGAAAATTCAGTGTGTTTTCTTGTTTTTAGTAGGTAGATGGATTAGATCTCAGTCTACATCAATTGATTAATGTAGGATAGGTTAATTTGAGATTCTGTGTTGAGTTATTTTGCAAATTTGTAGTGTTTAACTTGGTTTTATTAAATTCTTTGTGTTTTACCCTGTCGTTGGTTTGAACCAAGTAGGTTGGACAAATGGGGTCTTAACTCAACTTGCCACTGTAGATTCTATATATACTCTTGGCATGGGTGGGGAGACTCCATGTACATTATTTGTATAGAAGGAGCAGCCCAGGAAAGTAGTTTTTCTATTTTGCAATGATGCCCTAGGCGAGCCTGTTGTGCATGGCTAGAGACTGAGAAACATTGCAAGTGATGCAAGCAGGGTTCAATGCATTGGTAGTTTCAACCAGAGCTCATGGAAGGATATAGTAATGTATTTAAGAGCCCCAATTCAAAGGAGAAGGTTGGAGGAGTTGTTTGGTGGATTGAAAGAACACTTTTGTGTTCAGACTGTCAAAAAGCTATAAAACCCTGATTTCTAGGCATGATAGTAGGAAGGATTATACAGACAACTTGAGGATTGGAGACCTTGAAAATCTCAAATTTATTGATAAAGGGTGTTTGAATCCTAAACCCTTTTGGAGGCTTGTGTGGGAAAATTTCAAGTTATCTGCAAATTGGCAAGAAAAAGGCCTAATTGGCTTGTACCCATATTTGGGGTAAGAAAGGTGCATTGTGAAACACTCGATGGTTACGTGTTTCTAGATGGTGTATGTAGGGGTTCAAATGGAACCAATGGAGGTCTTGATGAAATATCCTTCCATGGAGCTAATTCCTAAGAGGAATTGAGACAATTCTCGGAGATTGAGACTAGGGAAGACCTAGTTAGTTTTTGATGCAGAATGAAGTAGTTTTGATTAGTACTATTGGTGTACACTAGGTGAAGGGTTAGGATCTTGAGTCAAGATACCTAGGGAGATTAGGGTTGAGCATAGAACCCTACTAGGTCACTAAGTTGACCTAAGAAGACCCTAGAGGAGAATAGGGTAGAGAGAAAGCCTTGGTGTGTTACATCAGAGTGGTATCAGAGCCCCAAAAGATTTAGGATTGTATATGTCAGGGGTGGAATCTTGTGGCTCCATAGACATGGTTACAAATGCAGAGTTGTCTAGGGAGATGGATGAGAAAAAGGAGAGGAATAAAATCCTTGAAGAGGCCCTAGCAGAGATGAAGCTAAAACTACAAGAAGTAGTGGATGCAAGAGACCAAGGTAGAGAAGGTGAAACAAGTGATAGAGGGAAGAAGAAGGTTGAAGAGGATCATATTATCCCTAAACCCAACCCTGTGATGGATTAGGAACCATTCTTGATATTATCCATAGAGATCAAGGCATTAGGTGGTAAATCCTTAGAAGGCATCCCATTGTTTAGTGGGAAAATGGATATTGAAACAGTGTTGGAGTTGATTGAAGGGATGGAGAATCACTTTGAACTTGTGAAGGCATAATAGATGCACAAAAGGTTAAGGTGGCTAAGTCAAGGCTTAGGGGATCAGCCATAACACGGTGGAAATATCTGCAAGATGAAAGAGTCATACTTGGGAAGCAACCTATAGAAAATTGGCAAGCAATGGTAAATAAGCTGAAAGAGAACTTTTTACCAGAAGACTATGAGATCCAACTCCATAGAAGGAGACAAGGATTGAAGTAGAAAGATATGGATGTATCCTCCTATATAGAGGAGTTTCAAATACTCTGTCTTAGGTCAAAGAAACAAGAAGAAGAGCCAATCAGAGTGGCTAGGTATCTAGGTGGGTTGAAGTCGAACATCCAAGAAGAGATTAGCTTGTGGACCCCTACTACCGTTTAGAGATGTCAACAGCTAGCTCTCAAGGTTTAAGAGAATAATAGGAAGAAGAGTGACTCTAATCAGAAGGGTAGAGATAGAGGGAGAGACCAAAGAGGATAGAGAGGAGGTTACAAAGGCAGGAGTAGTGAACAAAGAAATCAAGGTGAAAACAAATTGATAGAGCACACCAATGAATCCACACCAAGAGGTGGTTATGGCAGAGGTAGAGGTAATCAAAGTGGATCCAATAGGGGAAGAGGAGGTAGAAGCTACTCCTATTTTGCAAATATGAAGTGCTACAATTGTGGGCAGACTCATCATCCAGCATATAGGTGTCCTGACAAGCCTACTGCATCTAATAGTGACAAGAGAGTAGCTTATTTTCAAGAAGACACTTCTAGTGTCAAGGAACCTGGTGTTGATCATATAGACTCTGAGATGGGTGAGAATATTATTTTTAGAAGGGTATTAATTTGGGAGATAGTGAAGGATGAGCCTAAGCAAAGGAGGGCATTGTTTAGGATCAGATTTAAGATCCTTGTAAAAGTCTGCAAGGTGATAGTAGACTTTGGATCTACTGATAATATCATATCAAAGGAGGAAGTTACTAAGTTAAAATTAACCAAGATACCCCATGTGAACCCTTACAAGGTGACTTGTTTTAATAAGGGACAAAGTGTGTTAGTAAATAAGCAAACATGGGTAGAGCTCTCTATAGCAGGCTACAAGGATAAGTTACTTTGTGACATCCTCCCAATGGATGCTTGACACTTGTTGTTAGGAAGACCCTGGCAATATGATAGAGAGGTAGTGTATCATGGAAAGGAGAATTCCATATCCTTTAAGAAGAATGGCAAGACATTTAAAATACAATCTTTTTTGGAGGATGAAGAGTCAGGGTCTAAGACTCCTACTGTGTTATTTTGTAGTGGAAAGGAGTTTGTAAGAGACATTAAGGAAGAGGAAAATGCAGGGTATGCCATTTTTTTAAAGGCCAAGGAGGAAGAGGAGATAGTTAAGGAGATAGTACCCAAGGAGATTTAGACTCTAGTTGACAAATATAGTGACATAGTCAGTGATGGGACTCCTGCAACTTTGCCTCCTAAAAGGGTGATTAGTCATCAAATTGACTTCATACATGGTGCCTCCTTGCCTAATAAATTAGCTTATAAGCTAACCCCTGATCAGAATTTAGAGGTAGCTAGACAAGTCCAAGAATTATTGGACCAAGGCTTGATTAAAAAGAGTATCAGCCCATGTGTAGTCCCTGTGGTGTTAGCATCAAAGAAAGGTGGAAAATGGAGGCTATGTACTGATTAAAGGGCAATTAATAGAATCACCATAAAATACATGTTCCTAATACCCAGGATAGAGGACCTTATGGATTGTCTTGGAGGGGAAATTTACTTTACCAAATTGGATTTGAAAAGTGGTTACCATCAGATAAGGGTTAAGGAGGGAGATGAGTGGAAGACAACTTTCAAAACAACTGATGGGTTGTATGAAAGGCTTGTGATGCCATTTGGCCTCACCAATGCTCCCAACACATTCATGAGGCTCATGAATGAAGTGCTTAAGGACTTCACAAGTAAGTTTGTAGTGGTCTATCTTGATGACATTTTGATCTATAATAGAACAAAGGAAGATCACATTAAGCATGTTGAATCAGTGCTGAAGAATTTATATGAAGAGAAACTAGCCATTAATTTGGAAAAGTGTGAATTTCTCAACCAAGAGCTTGTCTACTTGGGATTTGTGTTATCCAAGGGACCTTTGAAGATGGACCAAGACAAGGTGTCATCTATACTGAATTTTCCACCACCTACATCAGCAACTGAGGTAAGGAGTTTCCATGGCCTAGCTCAATTTTATAGGAAGCTCATTAGAAATTTTAGTGGTATATGTGCACCATTGCTGGAAAATATTAAGGGTTGAAGTAAGGCTAAGTTTAGATGGAACTTATAAGCTAGGAAGTTATTTGAGATGTTGAAAAGGCAAGTAGCTACACAACCTATCCTAACATTGCCTAGTTTTGATAAGTTATTCACTATTGAATGTGATGCAAGTGGCATAGCAATAGGAGGTATGTTAATTCAACAGGGAAGACTAGTGGCCTTATTTAGTGAGAAGCTAAATGAAGTTAAGAAGAAATACTCTTCTTATGACCTAGAATTATATGCTCTAGTGTAGTCATTAAGAAACCAGAGACACTATCTTTTACCTAAGGAATTTGTGGTGTTTAGTGATAATCAGTCCCTTAGTTACATAAATACACAAGAGAAGTTGAGTAACAAGCATCTAAAATGGATGGAGTATCTCCAAGCCTTTACATTTACCATTAAGCATAAGAAGGGTCAGTTGAACAAGGTTGCTGATGCACTAAGTAGGAGACTTTTGACAGTCCAAGAAGTTCAGTTAAACAGTATTGGGATAGAGAGTTTTAAGGAACTCCATCAAGCATATGAAGATTTTGGAGAGGCATACAAAGTGTGCCATGATTTTTAGAACCACTTCCATAGAAAATTCTCTGAGTTCACATTGCAGAATAGACTGTTATTCAGAGGAAATCAGTTATGTGTGCCAAGGGGTTCTATGTGGATGAATCTCATACCAGAAAAGAATAATGGATCTATGAGTGGACACTTTGGCGTAAACAAGACCTTGGAGTTAGTACAAAGGTTCTATCGTTGGCCTAAGTTAACAAAGGATGTCACTAAATATGTGGAATAGTGTGTAGTATGAATGAAGGAAAAGGGAGGTAGTAGCAGTGAAGGCTTGTATCAACCCTTACCTGTCCCAAATAGACCTTGGGAGTGTGTGAGCATGGACGTCATAATGGGTCTACCAAAGACTAAGCAAGGCTATGAAGTATATATGTAGTAGGTGACAGATTTATCAAGATGGGGCATTTCATTCCATGCAAGACTAATAGTGATGCTAGTCACATAGCTTATATGTTCTTTAAAGAAGTTGTAAGGATTGATGGACTACCCTTAAGCATTGTATCTAATAGGGATGTTAAGTTTATGAGCCATTTTTGGAAAACATTATGGAACAGATTGGGTACAAATTTATCTTTTCGATCATCTTGCCATCCTTAGACTGATGGTCAAATGGAGGTGGTCAACAAGGTGTTGGGTAACCTATTGAGGTGCCTAACAAAAGAATATGGTCAGACGTGGGATGTAGTCATACCTTAGGCTGAATATGCCTATAATGATAGTAGGAATAGGATGACAGGGAGAAGCCCATTTGAAATAGTTTATGGAATGCATCCTAGGGGAGTATGTGTTAGAGTAATAGTTTATTTACCTTTATAATTAAATCTATCTGGTTTAATTATTAAAGGTCACTATTATTCTTTTTCACTTAAGCTTGTCATTTAGGTGCATAATAATTAATATGTTTATTAATT
>MU226050.1:1816017-1829364 GCA_018584345.1 Thuja plicata | reverse complement strand
AATATGTTTATTAATTATTAAATGCACAAACCTAGCTTTCTCCGGCTTTAGGGTTTCTCACCTTATAAGCCACTTTTTGTAATTATTGTAATTCATTCTTTTGGGAAATAACAATTGGCTCTCACTCCACTGATATTTTCCAAACCCTAGCTTCTCTCTCACAGGTTTCTCTTTCAGCTTTAGGTATTTTGCATGTAGGTGTTCTTGGCATTCCGTGGATTTGCATTTGTGAAATCCTACAGTATGTGAGCTTAGGGATCTTGGAGGAAGGGAGTACAATAGTGGACATCCTGAAGACTTCACCCACACTATGAAGGAAATCCAAGAGCAGGTCAAGAAGACTATACAGGACAGTCAGCAAAAGTTGAAGAGCAAAGTTGATGAGAAGAGGAAAGATATCCAATTTATAGTAGGAGACTATGTTATGGCTCATTTGAACAAGTCAAGAATGCAAAAATGAGTTCCGAATAAGTTGCAAATGAAGAGAATAGGTCCATCAAAGTCCTAGCTAAACATGGGGCAAATGGCTACAAGGTAGACTTACCTTCTGAATTGAATATCTCTTCTACTTTTAATGTGCAGGACCTAGTTTAGTTTAAAGGTCCATTGACTAAGATTAGTCAACATAATCAAGGAGTTCAGAGTGATGTAGACCCTGACAAACAACAATTGACAGCTGAGGGAGATTTGGATTCAAGAGTGCAAAAGACAACTAGACACAAGGTGTATATGGAGCACCTTATGAAGTGGAAAGATAGACCTGAATCAGAGGCTTCATGGATTGTAGAATCTGACTTCAAGAAGTTGGGCATTCTTGAATCTTTATTTTCTATAGGAGTGACATGACTTTCCCTTCGTGGGGGAGTATGGTGCAGGAGCACCTAGGCAAGGCTCTTTAGTAACCTAGGGTTTCTAGAGTTCTTTTGGCTTGTAGTGGTTCTAGCGACACCACTTGTTGAATAATAGGACTAGAGGTGTCCTAAGGTGTGTGTTAGGTCTTTAGGGAAGGTATTTTCATGTTTGTTTGGTCTTTTAGGAACTAGGTGCCAATTTGGACCCTAATTGCCAATGTTGTGGCAATGGTGTAAACCAAGCACATAAGGGTCAAATTTAGAAAAAAAGAGTGTATTAGGACCTAAGAGAGGTAAGAATGGTCTAACTAAGTCTAATATGATGTGTTCATGGTCTTAGAACAAAGTTTGGAATGAATTTCCTAAAATTGTTGAAAGTTGTCAAAATTGTCAATGTTGTCATTTGACAACATTGACAACAATTGTGCAAGAAGAGAATTTTTGATGAAATGGTTATTGTAACTATCTGAAACCATCATATTAGGGATTGGGAAAAGTATAAGAGGCCTCCCTTGACCTATAAGCAAGGTTGGTGAACATTTTGAAAATACAAGATTTTCTGTGTGTGCATTTTTAGAGCAAATTCAGAGTGTTTTCTTGTTTTCAGTAGATAGATGGATTAGATCTTAGTTTGCATCGATTGATTAATGTAGGATAGGTTAATTTGAGATTTTGTGTAGAGTTATTTTGCACAGTTGTAGTTTTTAACTTGTTTTTGTTAAATTCTTTGTGTTTTACGCTGTCGTTGGTCTGAACTAGGCAGGTTGGACAAATGGGGTCTTAACTCAACTTGACACCGTATATTCTATACGGGCTCTTGGCATGGGTAGGGAGACTCCATGTACATTATTTTTATAGGAGGGGCCCAAGAAAGTATTTTTTCTATTTTTTCAACGATTCCCTAGGTGAGCTTGTTGTGCATGGCTAGGGACTGAGAAACATTGCAAGTGATGCAAGGAGGGTTCAATGCATTGGTAGTTTCAACCAGAGCTCATGGAGGGATAGAGTAATGTATGTAAGAACCCCAATTTTAAGGAGAAGGTTGGAGGAGTTTTTTGGTGGATTGAAAGAACACTTTTGTGTTCAGACTGTCAAAAAGCCATAAAACCCTAATTTCTAGGCATGATAGTAGAACGGGTTGTACGAACAACTTGAGGATTGGAGACCTTGAAAATCTCAAATTTATTTATAAAGGGTGTTTGAATCCTAAACCCTTTTGGAGGCTTGTGTGGGAAAATTTCATGTTATCTTCAAATTGGCAAGAAAAAGGCCTAATTGGCTTGTAGCCCTATTTGGGGTAAGAAAGGTGCATTGTGAAACACTCGATGGTTATGTGTTTGTGGATGGTGTATGTAGGGGTTCAAATGGAACCAGTGGAGGTCTTGATGACCTATCCTTCCATCAAGGTAATTCCTAAGAGGAATTGAGACAATTCTTGGAGATTGAGACTAGGGAAGACCTAGTTAATTTGTGATGCAGAATGGAGCAGTTTTCATCAGTACTATTGGTGTACACTAGGTGAAAGGTTAGGATCTTGTGTGAAGATACCTAAGGAGAGTAGGGTTGAGCATAGAACCCTACTAGGTCACTGAATTTAACTAAGAAGACCCTAGAGGAGAATAGGGTTGAGAGAAAGCCTAGGTGTGTTACATCATCTACTTAAATAGTTCAAATATCAGATATAGTGTATATCTATTGTATAGAGGGTTGCAACCTTCATCATTTAAGCAGTGTGCTTATGGATAGTGTGTCCTCACCCCTAACAGGGTTATTTGTAAAAAGATTCCTATCAGGGTCCAACCTTTAACTAGGTCACTGTACTTATTGCATTGTAAAGATCAACTCCTAACAGGGTTGTAAGATCTTCTAACATGGATCATTATACTCTAGTTTAGTTCTTTGTGGGTGCTAATTCCCACCGGTTTTTTTTTTTTTTACCTATTTTGGGTTTCCCCGTAACCTAAATAGTGGTGTTCTATTATGTGTTATCTTGTTGTGTTTATGCTTAATGTTATTTTGTAGTTAATTGGATAAAAGAATTGAAACTAGTAGATAACTGAGTCACCCCCCCCGCCTCAGTTATCTCTTGGGACTATTCCTAACATGCCCCTCTTAAAACCTTTTCTAGTTATTGTTTTAATTGTAATGGATATGGGCACAAGAAATCAAAATGCAGGAAACCTAATCAATCTGGATATAGACAAGATAATGAAAGAGAACCTACAGTGAAACCTACATGCTATAAATGTAATAATCTTGGACACATTGTGAATTATTGTAAGATACAAGTAAATCAGGATAGAAGACTTCTTATATGTTACTAATGCAATAATCTAGGTCATATAGCAAATTTTTGTAGGTGTAATGCAGTAAACAATAGAAGAGTACCACCTCCTATGAATACACAAAATAATGGAAATAATATTGGTAAGAGTGTTGCAGATTTAAACAATGATTTTGACAATTGCATTAAGAAAGCAAAGGATACCAGTAGTGGTAAGATATTGAAGATCAAAGAGACAATTGAGACATTAGTTTAGGGAGAGATAGTAGATGCTACTGGATCTTCACCTAATGGTAAGAAAGAAGAATCGACCTAATTGGAGGATCATGGCCTTAGGGGGAGCATTGGATGAAGATATCAAAATATATCTAGCCCCTGATTTTGTGGATTAAGCTCTAGCAAGCTTAGGTATGATTGTGGCCGACACTATGGAGTATATTTTTAAGAGCGCAACATTGAACGATGCTTATTGGGTGATTGCGAGATTTAGAGCTGACTGGATAGCATTGGGTAATGTGAACTTTTAATGACTTCATATTGTATAAAGCCCCATATGATTATATGTTTCCTCACCATTTCACGAGAAAAAACCTAATTAAATTGGAGAGAAGAGAGATTCAGTCTATCGTATAATTTCCTTGCGTGATTGATTGAAGCAAAAAATCAGAATTCAGCATGTAAGAGGAATTTACATCATCTAGCTATGGAGGCACCCGTTATTTAGGATGTTGTAGATCAACCTAGATTTAAATTCAAGAAATATCCTTTCAAGTCTTGTGAAGAAGACCTTGAAGGAGAATTTTCTCAGACACCATATGGAGTTTTACACGTAGAAAACATTAGGGCATACATTCATTGTAAGGACATGATATATTGGGTATTGATGAAATTTCTACTGAAGGTGAGTATATGAATGACAAAGGAATTATGAGAGATGAATACAAAAATGTTTAGCAATTGAGTATTATGAAAATTCTAGACTTATATGAATTTGATGAAGAAGAATGGTTTAAGATATTGTTGAGCAGAGTACATGATCATTTTATTTGGATAGGCAAGAAACCTGTGAAGATTTGTAGTGAATTAATTCATGAGATTACTCGATTGGATAATATTGGAATCATTCCTGTAGCAGAGAAAAATGTTAAGAAGCAAGTTAAAACCCTAACACATTTGAAATGGGAAGGGTGAGCTATGTTAGTAAGTGATATTGTGCAACAAGATGTAAAATTGATTGATATGATACTTGGTTACAAATTCTACTATAGTACTAGACCTAATTAAATATTTGTAGGAGTTATCATGATAGAAAATAGAAAGGTGAAAGAGAATACTCATACAATCTATGCAAAGTGTTAGCACAAATTTTTTTGGAGAATGTGAAATTGATAAAGAAAGACAGATCGAAGAACTTTAGATTTGGTTCACTACTGATGCATATGTACTTACTCATTGAGTATAGATTTCCAAGCATGCACCCTAGTGGTTGGAGAAAAGGGATACCTACTAGAATACAGATTTATGATAGTTATAGAAGACAAAACAACACATGGGTTGATGGTGATTTGTTTGGTATGATTAAGATTATTCAGAGGTAGATGAAAGGAAGATACAAGATACCTAAAGACTTAGTTGAGAAGTACAAGGATACAATCTATTTCATGGTTGAAACTGATTGTGTATGCTTTGAGGCAGTTATACCAAGGAAGAAATGATGTTATCCTATGGGATATGAGGTAAGTTCTGAGGTGTTAACTATGCAAATAGAACATGTCCTAGCATCTAAGATAGATACATCTAAGGAGAGATGGGGAACCTATGAGGAAAAATCAGCTAAAGTAATAGAGGAATAGACCATAGATTTGAGGAAAAGAAAAGTAGAAAACATTGTGCATGAACATGGTATTAAGGTAGGATTCAAAGAGGAAGAGTTGAAGGAAGTTAAGAAGAAGTTAGAAGAGAGATCTTCTCTATTGACAAGTATTTCTACTGCAACTCTTACACCTCCTAAAGTAGTCGTAGATAGTCCACCTTGTAAGTTTATTGATGTAACCTCCCCTCCACCATAATAGACCTCCGTATGTGTAGGATAATGGTATGCCAAAAAGTGGCGATGTGAGAAGAAGTCCTGATTGGTAGACTGATTCAAAAACAACTATAAATTTCAAATGGTATAACATTTTTTAAATATCCAACATATGTCACATTCTATGCTTCACCTACCACAATAAAAAAAGAAAAAAATTCAATTTGATGAAGTTTAGACTAAGTTAAGGTGGTTAGACACGGGAGCTTTTGTATTTTGGAATTTTTTTAGAAGAAAAATCACAATTAATTATTTAATTGGAAAAAAATTACAAAATAATATGCGTCACATCCAAACATTATTCTACTAATTATATATAGAATCTTGTAAAAAATAATATCATCTGATTGTGTTTAAGGTGGTCAAACATACACCTACTTATCTTTTTAGTCCTGGTTGATATACTGATTGAAAAATAAATATAACTTTCAAATGATATAACATTTTTGAAATCAAAAACTTGAGTCACATTCTATGATTTACCTACTATGATAAAAAAATCAAAATTTTTCAATTTGATGAAGTTTAGACTAAGTTAAGGTGGTCAGACACAATATTTTGTATATTCTAGAAAAGTTGTAGTAGAAAAATCATAATTAATTATTTACTTGGAAAAAAATTACTAAAAAAAAATGTTTGACATCCGAACATGAGTCTAATACATATATCTAGAATGTTGTAAAAAAATACTATCATTCAATTGTTTTTAAAGTGGTTAGACATACACCTACTTCTTAACTTTTTCCTGAAATTTTCATACTACCACATTAAAATTTGAAATTTTTACCATATAAATTTTTATTTTTTGAAAAAAGGGCTAGCATATTAGAAACTAAATTCAATTTTCTATAGATTATCTTGTTGCATATTTTTGATATAATATTTATACCTTGTTCAAATTTTTATGTGAACTTGCCTAACCCTGATTTTCTGAATTTTCATTGCCACTTAAGGACTTGTTTGGCATACCATGATCCTGCACATACCCACTTTATAGGCATAAAATATTATTCCTAGAGTGAGTACCAGATCCAGTAAATAGATTTAACTACCTAAAGAAAAAAACACTATGAGAGAAGAGAAGAAACCTGAAAGTGACAAGCATATATGGAAACCTAACTTGAAGATGATTGAGAAGAGAGCTATCGAGCAAGGGAAGTTAGTTTCTATTAACAAATACTATGATAGGTATGAGGAAATTGATAAACATTGGATTGAGGATGTTGTAGATAATCATTTAATTCTTTTCAAGAAGAATCTACTGGAGATAGAGGGAACTATACCTGAAGATTTATATGGTAGATTGGAGACTAGGAAACAACTAGCACACATTGAGGATGAAGCTATCAGAAATCAAGAAATTGATAATATGTTGCTTGTAGTTTCTATGCAAGAAAGAGATAGAATATTTATAGAAATGAAACCTTTATTGAGAAATAATACTAGACTAGTGAAGATTATGGCAAGACAATATGATGAAGTTACTGAAGAGACTTAGAAAGAAGTGGACGAGATATTAATGAATACTATTCCTGAGAAGACCCCACTTCCTACAACTACTTTGACTACACCCTTAGGAATGGGAGAGAGTTTGAAATGTCATAGAACATATATCTGACCACGCATATTCTGATTTGATCTCTTGCACGTGCGCTGATGTGCTGATTGTTGTATATCTCTGTCTGCCCTATTTTCCATACTTAGTCATTTTGGCTTTCTTGACAGAAACTTAATATGACTTTGTTTCCATAATGACAAAAAAAAAAGTCATATATCCTCTGGGAGTCAACTTGCCAAAATTTTTTAGGAGCATTTTCCAAGTTCATCGATGCTTCGTATCCTTTTAATCATCTATTTGATAACATTGTCAAAGTTCATAGATGTTATTATTATCAATTCAATAGTGTTGACAAAGATTATCAATACTATTTCTAATAATTATTATTTTGGGAACATTGTTCAAGTTCATTGATGTTTCCCCATTTCTATTTCAATCCTATGGTGTCATCAAAGCTGGCGCTATACAATCATTTCCAAACATCATTATTTGGGTACATTGTCAAAGCTCATCGATGCCTCATGAATTCCTAAACTATTCCAGAATCCTCAAAATTGATCCTAATCCTTATCAGTATTATAAAAATAATTTCAATACAACATTAATACCTTCAATTTGATCGATAATCCACTAATATATGCTCTTGGGATGTATAACCTATAGTTTGTCTGTATGTCCTAATTGAATAAATAAATTGATTTTATTTATTCCCTTTTTCCTAAGTCTTCACACTTAAATAATTTTTAATTAATTAATTTACTAATTCTAATTTATGAGATTTTGTAATTTCATAAATAATAATTTTTATTTTTGAGGAATATTGATTTATTAATTGATTAAATCCTCCTAATCTCACCTAATTGTCATATCCCTTCATTGAGGATTCACATCCCTAATAAGGTGCTTCATGATATCTCCCATATATCTTCAATATGTTCAATATTTATTCATTCAATTTCCCCCTAATCGTGCTTCCAAGAATCCTACCTTCTTTTCCCTCCATTGTGCATTTATGCACTCTAATTCACCTAATTGCTTCTCATTTTCTATAAATTGAGATGCTTTCCTCTCTTTCAAGTTTGAACCACTAACTCCTAGTATTCTCATTATCAACTTGTGCTTTCAAGTTCTTTGTGCAATTATGTTATTGTCAAAGAGGAAATAATCTACCTTTATGGAGAAGAAAGGATAGCATTTGAGCATTAGTTGAAGGGAGTTCTTGTGTCTTTGTTGCATATTATTTTTGACTTTCCATTATAATGACTCTTATGTTAGATTAGATAGGTACGCATATTGTTTAGGGTTTGTGGTTACCTAGATGTGCTTCTCATGCTTTTTTCTGGTCTTACATTTGGTGAACTCAACATGAAAGATGCCTAACTTATTAATTTTTTGTGTTTTTGTGTCTTTCACAGGTTCTAGACGAGTTATGGATAGGTGGTTACAGGTTCTACGCAGGTGGCTACAGGTTATGCGCAAGTGGTCACTAATTTTGTGCAGGTGGTTAACTCCAGCGCATGTGGTTAACTCCTACATAGTTGGTTGCAAGTCCTGCGTAGATGGGAGCTAGACCTACATAGTTGGCACCTAGATTTGTGTAGTTGGCTTCTTAGATGCACATTTTGTTAAATAGGATCCATGTTTAGGGTTTAGGATCAGTATCTGCAAGTTTATGAAGCACTTCTGCATTTCATGCTTTCTTTTCTAGCTTTCATCTATTATAAGGTTAAAATAGATCCTAAACAATGGAAATGAACCCTAACTTTGTTAATGCACCTCACATTTCAATTTGCAAGCCTAAAATGACCTCTCACATCTGATTTGGGCTCTTAAAATGAACTTCACCTAGTTTAGGGTTACATGCAATCAAAGTTTTTTTGATTTCAATGAAAGTCACAATCTAGTCTAACTAGGGGTTGAAATGGAATACATTATGAAAAATAAAGTTGCTTAAGTTGATAAGGAACCTAAAATGAAAATGCACACATGATTTGGGAAGATAAAATGAACTTTAAACTAGTTTAGGATCAAATGCAGATTTCTTGTTTAAGGTGTTCCTAAATTTGTTTAATGCACACAAAGGCTAATTAGGGTTTCAAATTGATTTCAATATCTCCAAATAAATTATAAATAACATAAGGAATGAACCCTAGTTGTGTTTTTGATAGTCTTACATGCTGAGATGTGGTAAAAACCTCTGATTTTGCAAGTCTTTACCACTCTTTAGGCTTATGATCAGTTGCTGCACACTTGGTTGCAGGTACTACATAGGTGATCAAAAGCTATGCAGTTGGTAGCCTATTTTTGTGTAGGTTGTACCCTATTTTTGCACAAGTGGTTGTTAGAAACACTGAGAGGGGGGGGGTGAATCAATGTTTGTCTATTTATTATATTTTAGCAATTTAAACATAAATCAAATATACATCCAATGAAGCTTAACACAAGAACATATAACACATGATATGATTACGGGGAAACCTTGATCAGAGGAATACCCCGGTGGGAATTAGTACCCACAAATATTGTACTAGTATATAATGAATCTATTAAAGTTCCTTTGCCCTATTATAAGTAGTCTTTACAATGCAAGTACAATGACCTTATTGTTATGCCCTGCATCCCCGTCCCTACATTTTGTGTGCAAAAATGTTGGGTCCCCCTTTTTTTTTTTGCTTGTGGCTTTTCCTTGTCTTTCTTTCCCTTTTTTTTTTGTTTCTTCGGGGTTTTCTTCCTTGGTGTGGTGTTTTGTTTGTTTGGTTTTCACTTCTGGGACTCCGGTCCCGGAGGTTGTCCTTCGTTGGGAACTGGATTCCAGACTCTGGGATTCTTTTCCATGATGTTCTTAAGGATATCATCGCGGGGAATCCCCAGTTCCAGAGTCCGGAGGTTTTCTTGTGTGGAGATTCTCAGAAGGAGGAGGATTATCTTTTTACCATGGGTATAAATAGAACTTATCTGTCATTTTCACATTTACCATGATTAAAACCTTTGAACACTTAGAGAGATTAACAGAGTGATCTCAAAGTGATTAACACAGAATTTGTAGAGAATTAGTGATAATCAACGCTTAACATTTCCAGTCACTTTTAGGAAGTTGTGAGTGCTTCGTGGTGGCGATTATGACCGTTTGACAACTTGAGCTGTTGCAGAGCTCCTGCGGTAACTCTTCCCTTTCCTCCGCCTTCTGCGTTCTCAGGTTGGTCTTTCTGTTCTCGCCTCTCTGGTTTCCTTCTATTTTTTTTGTTTGGTTTCTTTTGTCTTGTTTGCTTTGTCATCTGTTTCATCTAGTTTTCTATTTTCTGGTTTTTCCACCCATTGGTGGGTCAGCTCTGCTAGAGGGTTGTCCACCCTCTGTGCAGGCATCTGTCAGTTTGTAGATAGCTATTTTTTATCTCTTCCTTGTCTGGTTTTCCCGTAGATGTCATTCCGCATTGTATACTTGTGAATATGGGTGTATATTTGTATATAGTCTTTGTATATCCCCCTATTTCTTTATATATATCCCTTTGGCCTTCATGTATATCCTTTCAGGTGGCTTGACAAGCTGGTTGAGTCACCTATGTTTCTAGTTTTCCACCCATGAACTCGCTTCGGGGTTGAAAACCACCTTTTTGAAACTCGGCTCTCAACCGGTTTCAAACAGATAGTTTTCTCTCTCCTCCATGATGCCTGTCAGACCCTCATTTATGTCCCATGTGCACAATCAATTCCAGCCAAGTGGCCTTCACTTTTCACGCGTTCAGATAGTTAGCTCCGTCGTCATCGCCATAACTTCCATTTAATACCTACGCATGTGGCACCCACGTGGGCTTGATAAATTTCCTTTTACACGTCCTCAATAATAGTCATTTCTTCAGGCTTCAGGTCTCCTACCATCATCCATCCTATGTCTTTTCCAAGTGTGATAAAATCCTTAGACCCAGATTTTTAATAAAAATCTTAAGACTATGTGACATGTTCGCTTTTCAGTTATCTTTGCATGAAACTAACTTTTCAGAGTGAGCAAGCATCACGATGGTAAGATCTCCGTATCCTAGAATATTTATTTTGATTAATGCGTTCTGACGGTCGCTTTGTCTCACAGATTCTCAGAGTTCAAAAATTTCTGAAGCATCTGCATCTTCTCCACCCGAAAGTCTAGAGCTACCTTCCACAGCAGAAACTAGGGAAGCAGTAAAATCCAAGATGGAGAAGGCCCTAGAGAAGCTACCCCTGACCATGAAATTTATACAAGACAATGTCATCATGGGCTCAAAGATTGAGTCCAAAGTCAACATGGTCGGAGATGCAGGCCTTGGTGAAGATAATGCACATCTAGTGATAGGTTGGAGATCAATTAGCAATCTGTTAGTTGTATTTCCTATTTTTGCTGGTTCCTTGTCCTACCCTCTGTAAAATTTCAGGTGTTCACGTCTAACCTTCTCCAAATTTGTAAAAACCTTTAAAAACCCTAAGTATCCAAGTGTTAAATGATGATTTGAAACCCTAGGTCGTGTCTTATGTTTCAGCGTTACATTTTTTATTCACTAAAGGCATGTGTATTATTTCAAGTCGCCTCGTCGCATTACCCCCAAAGAATATTCCAAGGCTCTTCCTGACTTTGCTTTTTCCTTATGTCACGTGGTCTTGATATAAATCAGAATATTCCTTCAGCGTTACAAGACTCAGCAATCTCTTTCAGTCGGGTAGTCGCAGGATCTTCATGATTATAAGCTTTGTAAAAGATGGGACCCACTGTTAGTCAGGTGATCGTAGGAGAAATCAACAGTTATGAAAAATGTTCTCAGACTTTGCGATTGTTTCATGTCACATTGTCGCCAGATCAGGCCAACTCTCACGGTTAAGTTTTCCTTCAGTCGTGTGGTCTCGGAATAGAATGGCGGTTAAGAGTTTTCAGCTCAGACTACGCGACTAACCGTCTGTGGTTTATAGCAAAGTGTAGTCGGGATGTTGCCAGAGTAGGAAAAATGTTGCAGTTTTCCATTATGCAGCAAGAGAACCAATGATTGGGTGACATCTATCATAACGCAAGTGGGTAGTCGCGTGGCCGCCAGAAGGAAGAAAATGGATCCTGTGACTTCGATACTAAGGTGCTTTGCCCTTTGTCGTGGTGTCTGGGAATAATTTAAGGGTATACCCGATCATCTGGAGATTAAACGACTGCTGTCAGATGAAAGAAGAAGAAGATCCAATGGTGGTCGCAAAGTCTGGAAAGAAAAATGCCCCAGGAAAAAAGTCCTCCCGATTTGGCGATTAGGGTATGTCGCGCAGTCGCTATGAGTAAAGAAAGGGCGCTTGTAACAGGTTAAGGTAAAGTTAAATATATCTCCTGACTGGGCGACTAAAGGTTGTCGCGTGGTCTTGAAAAAGAGTATAAGCATTCAGCGACAAGGCGATAACTGAAAAGGTTAATGATAACGGCTAGTCACAAGGTCTCAAAAGGAAAGATGAGTTAAGGTTAACTATGTGTGACTTTGATTTCAGTTATGTCGCGAGATCGCCAGAATATCATTTGGGTTAGCTAGGGTAAAGAAAATATATTATCGCCAAGTCTGGAGATGGAACCATGGTTAAGAATAATGGCCCGCGACAAAGAGACTTAATGCAGTCGCGTGGTTGCCTAATCACAAAATCTAAAAAATGGTGACAGTTTCTTGATGTGATAGAGTAAATCTCTTGGAAACCAATCAGAGGCTCGAATATTGGTTACAGTGCAAAAAGGTTAGTTGAGATGTATGACACATAGCGAATTAAAAGGTGACATGTTAGCTTTCTTAAACATTATATGATTGCTCAGAGGATCCATTTTTTGAATATTTGATTTCCTGTCAACTTCGTGCAACTACGGCTAGGTTTTTCAAAGTTCACAGCATGCAGAATTAATGGAAGAACTGATGTTTCCGAATTATGAGCTATGTACTCTGGATGATGGTTGTAAGGAGTTGACAGTGCATTCATTCTCTTTCACCATGCTTTCAAGTTTTTAGAGCCAAGTTGCTTATTTTCAGAGAAGAGTGATATTTTGAGCAGTTGCAGTGTATCCAAAGTGACCAGAGATTTCTAAAATTACAGAGGATTGTGCTTAGGGCAGACAGCTGATAATGGAGATTAGATTTGTTTCAATATCAGTTAGACGAAAGAAATTCAAGGTGTTGCAGAGATGAGAAGAGCTGTGAGCGTCGCTTCAACAAGTGGAGGCAGTGGAGAAGAACAGAAAGGAAAACTGAGTTACTCTGATGAGTTTCTCCAGCTTCTGCCAGGTTCAACGCAAAATAAGAAGGCCGATGCTAGTGTCCTCCTGGATGAGTATAAAGACATTTGAGATGCTGCGACCCCAGACACAACAGGTTACTCTCTTTTCACATACTTCTATAAGAATTCTGATAAGCCCATCCCTATTTCAAACCCATGGACATGTGGTCTGGCTAGGTTATTAGTTCATGATGTGTTCTTAGATGTTGACCTATTTCTTGACCTGGAAAATCACTATGATGCCCTCACAAAGACCATTAAAAGGGATGATGGCACTGCCTTGTTGATTTTAAATAGAAACTCATTCATGCAAGCC
>MU226050.1:1775953-1802622 GCA_018584345.1 Thuja plicata | reverse complement strand
CTAGGTTATTAGTTCCTGATGTGTTCTTAGATGTTGACCTATTTCTTGACTTGGAAAATCACTATGATGCCCTCACAAAGACCATTAAAAGGGATGATGGCACTGCCTTGTTGATTTTAAATAGAAATTCATTCATGCAAGACTTTGGCTTATTCAGCACCATGTCTAAAAGAATTGACATGACAAGGCAGGAAAAGAGATACAGTTCTAAGCCTAGAATTGCAAAAGGCTTGTTACAGAAACATATGTTGGAAGAATTGAAAAATTATTTAGGTCCTATGGTTGAGCCCTATCCATATTATTTCAAGGATCTGCACTTCTACATCAAATATAATGCATATGCCCTATGTAGAGTGCTAGGGATTGATGGAGATGCAGAGAGAATCAGCTCTGGCATCTTAATGATGGTTTTAGACTTACAAGAGGTGCATTCAAGCACCAGTTATGATTATATTTAGAATATAATTGATGAAATGCACGAGGGTTTTGTTTCAACGTAGAAGAAATTAAAGAACCCTAAGGAGAAGGAGCCAAAATTCTTGCATTATTCATTCCTGATGCACCTTCTATTGTATTTCAATTTTACAATCATGGATCCCCACAACTTATCCCCTCAGAGATTCTATCAGGCACAACCAAATCCTATCCAGTTCTGGGTTAGGGTTTGGAACTATACTTCCAGGGATTGTGATTATTGTGCCTTCCAAAATTGGATTCTGTATCCAATTGTGCAGAGTTTAGGGACAAGAAGGACTAGAGTCCCATTGAAGATCATCCAATTGCTTAGGCCCTGCAATTACAAAGAAAATTGGCCCGGAAACCATAACTGGGGTGACTTTTTCTTGGAAGAGAATTTCACCATTATCAGAGTATATGGGTGTATTCATCCACCCCATATATTACCTTATCATGTGCCTATGAGAGTTGCTGCTATGGAATTCATCTGGCAGCTAATTTTAACTTATAATGAGCACTTTGCACCACATAAAAAGGGGACTATAACTCCTAGGCAGTTCAAGATTGCAAATTTTACAATTGGTAAGAATGCCATAGATGAAGTAGGTCAATGGTTGGAAAAGTTCAGAATGGGGGCAGCCCCTTACAGATACATTGATCCAGAGGGCTTCATGGTAGGGGTTAGGAAGCTATACACTCCTACTATCCCTAATACCAGTGTGCATTATGAATGTATAGAGGAAGATTCAACAAGAAATCTCTTGGATGAGGATGAAATTCATGTGAGAAGACTGAGAATTTAGGAGCCGCTGAAGTTGCAAACACAAATAAGAAGAAATGGATTATCATTTGAGGGTTTTTATCCTGATCTCTCCTATTTTGATAGGATTAAGGCTATGATTGACAACTACTATGTGTTAGTAGAAAAACTGGATATGGTCCTAGATAAGAAAGGTGCTCAATCACCTGAACATTCAAAGTCAGAAGAAGAGAGTGGTGATGATAGTGATTATGCACGTCCTTCTGTGCTTCCCCCACCACAACAAGCCTCAGAGCAAGGAATGGCTAAGATCCCACAGTTGCAAGGAGAAAAACAACATATTATAGATTTAACAATTGCAACACAGCCTGATGATGTGGAAGAGCCTGCAGCAAAGAGGCAAAAGTTGGAGTTAGGCCAGCCTTTAGTTGAAGGGCAAAATAAGAAAAAGGATAAGGCTAAGGCCTTAGTACCAGGCACTAGGTTATATGATCATAACCTGAGAAAAGAAATTAGGGAAGGGAAGAAGAAGAGGCCTGACTTAGAAGATGAGGTTGAGATACCACTCAGAGCCTATGTAGATGAAAGATTGCTTAACCAGCAAAAATTTCTTGATGATGATAACTTTGTGAAGACAGAAGAGTTTAAAGACTTTCTCAGGTGGCACAAAGAAAAGCAGCTAAAGTCCCGATTACTTGTGGATGGAAAAGAAACAATTACCAATGAAGCTCTCGTAGCCCTACAAAATTATGATCCTGAGATTGAGGACATCTCTCATGAGGATGCTAGAAAAATGGTACTAGGAAGTGGAATTTTATTGGCTGAAGGCTGGGATTTGGCATCTGCATTCATCATAGATCAAATCAGAAAGTAGCTTCACCTTAAAATGGTCAGTGAAGTCCAAGTGGGAGAAATGATCAAAGGATTTGGGTATAACCCAAAGTCTCAGGCCTTTGCCATGTGGAGTTTGAGCCCTAAGGACCAAAAGCCCCAATTAGTCAACATACAAGAGAATATGGTGGGGAATCAGATGGTGTGGTCAGTCCAAAACATAGGGGACCTAGAGATTTCCCAAATAATGACACACTGGGCTCAGTTAAATGAGGATAAGACAAAGCAATTGTCTGAAAGGTATACTTCTCTGCTGGAAGAAACAAGTGCACTATCTAAAGATAGAGACATGTGCCACATAAAACTATACCAGAGGGATCAGATGATAAAGACATTGTCAGAGGAATTGGAGGCAAAGCCTGAGGTTGTGTATGTGCCTACACAACCACCACCTATGCAAATTGAAGACAAGCCTAAATCAGAAGAGGCTGTAGAATAAAAGGTGGATGAAGAAAAGGGAAGTGCAATAGCATTGAAAGCATTGAAAGGTATATTACAACATAGGATTGAGATCCTCAAAGATAAATCTGATATTGTAATCAATACATATAATAAATTGCCTACATTACATGCTGAGGTATTGAGGTACCTTATAATTCTAAACCCATACTTCACAAAATGGTCTGCCAGGGCAAGTTTATTTGAGAAGTTATCATCTTTGCAGACCATAAGACCTGACTTTCCTCCACTAGTCACTGAGGTTGAAGATGAGATTAAAAGGGTAAACATTTTGCTCTCATTCTTCAAAGGAAACTTGAACCAAACAGAGGCTAAATTGAGTCTCTTTTTAGCTGATTTCAATAGGTTTATTCCTGCCTTGAAAGGAGAAGATGACCAGGTGAAAGCTATAGATGCTTGGAGGGGTGAGTTTGACACCAAGATGCCTAATGAAGATACATTTCTATTGGGAACTGATGTTGACATAGAAGAATTCAATAAGCTATTGGATGAGGCCTTTAAAGCTGAAACAGATATCAACAAGTTCCTACTTGATGTCAAGAACATCACTGATGTGAGATGGGACAGGCAAAAGGTGCAGGTACAGAGTACCCATGACTTCAATTGGCCATCAAATGATGAGGTAAAGGTATGGGAAGTCATGACAACACTGAAGAAAAAGAAGCCTGTGGTAAAGGAGGAGATTTTGGATGATGAGTGAGGTAAACACTTGGCCCTGCACTGTTCATAGAAAAGATGGACAGTTATTTCAAAAGAAGATGTAGGTGAGAAGGCGAGAAAAACTATCCAGACTCAGCTTAACTACACCAGCTACCATCTACAAATTAGATTACAGTCACCATGTCGGGAGAAGAACAAAAGATATTTGATTTTACCTTTTTGACTCTGTCTTTTCACTGCTTCTTCTCTCTCTCTTGTCACTCTTGTATCTTTAGGGTTAGGGTTTTGTGACCATCTGAAGCTTGTTGCATTCTTAGGGATTCCAAGGTGGTCCAAAATTCTATATATAGCATAAGACTTGTAATATTTAAGGGTCTTTAATGTTGGAACAATTTTTGGAGAAGAGGTAATATATTACAGAATTTAGATATTCTGGTTTCTGTCTATCTTTTGGAGGCTGTGTAATCTCTCATGTATGAAAGGCTAGATCTTATAAATAATATACGGTACAATTTTACTCTTCTCTCTTGCTATCTCTTTTTCTTTGTATGTGCTCTTCTATGTTAAGTTTACAAGGTATTCTGAACATACTGGTTATAAGGTAATCATTTAATTATTTGCAAGTTTCTTTCAAGGAAAGAATTAAATGTTGTAAGTGATTTCAAGGAGCATACTACTTTGTTTAAAGATTTGATACAATATATTTGAGGTGACAGGATAACTTGTAAGGAAATTTATCTGAGTTGCATGTGAACTGTAAGGCAGTTTACTGTGTTTTATTTATATGATATCTTAGCTTATATTTGAATCTATAGCCCAAGGATAGGCACTAGTTCAGAAAGCAGTCTGATAATCTATCTATGTCTAAGATATTCCAAGTTATCAAAACCAAATCAATTAAAATACTCTGTTACTAAGAACAAACAAAATAAACTTGTTAAGGACCTCTGTCAATAGGACACTGTCCATGTTGTTGATTCCTTGAAGAGTGAATCCTTTAGGTTGTCCCTCCTATAAAGAAAAGGAAGAAGGATGAGAATCCTTGTATCATTGGTTATTGTTATGCTTATAACTATGGTTTGTATGGTAATATCTTGTTTATGATTATGCTTGGTCATTTGCAAGATAATTCATAGGTTGGTTCAATAAAGATACATAGCTCATCAGTGTCCACATTAACAAATACTGTGTAAATAGTAATCTTAAGAGGTAAAACCTGCCTAAGTATTTGTGGAGCTCAAAAATGAGGAAGGACCTTATCCAGTCCTTAGAAATTAGGATTTTCTTGTCTCTGAATCAGTATTAGAAGGTACAGTTTTCAAATAGATATTTCAAGCATTTTGGTTCATACAAGAAAAATCCCTAACACAATCAACGTTGGGAACTCCAAAATTCTCTGGGCACCTTGCTTCCCATGCTCCATGCAATCTCCTGAGCTTATCCTAGCACTAGAAACCAAATACAACTCTTCTGTTCGGACCATTATGCTCGCAGTCGCAGAGCCCACAGGATACCCCACTCCTCTGGAGTCCCTCGACCCAGTCACATTCTAGGCAGGCCTGGGAATCCCACTATTCAATAGGGCCTCAGTGGTTACAAGGACTGATGCCTTGGCTCAATTTACATAGCTGGAGGATGCCTCCTAGGTATACATGAATACCCATTGGCTCAAGGCCCCAAAGAGGGATCCAAAAAGGATGAAAATAGAGATTCCCCACTCTGAGTTTAAGGAGAGCATCCAGATGGGGATGATAGCATTAGCCCAGGTCTTTGGGCAGCCCTTCGCCCAAGAGTTTTCTCAATGAATTTATTATTTCCTCCTTGGCATCTCCACCAAGGGAGAATACTTTGACTGGGCGACAATAATCTCAAACCACGTCGACTCCCAGTTCCAGCAACTGAACAGGAAGAAGAAGTTTTACATGTCTTCCTATGTTTTATGGGCCCTAGCGCAGTAGAGGCCCCATTCCCATGGCCTACTTATAGACGGCGTGCTCGGGATTGGCCCAAGACAAAAGGTACCATGGGACCATTTCCCACAAGTTCAATGGGAGGCCAACTTCCCCAGTTTCTACCGAGTAAATGGTGTGTTCATTTACTACCATCTGCTTACACCCACCTGGGACACTGGATACCGCCTGTCCTCAGAGGCGATGAACTTGGTCCATAGTTATGGAAATTATTATATTCAATTCCAACAGCACACCAACATTAGGGTCACTGGCTTCTTTGGAAAACCCTACTTGTTACCCAAGCACTGTGGGGACAAGATCGTGCTGTTGGACTATTGCAGGAAAATAATGGAGGTGCATGCCCTCTTCACCCTCAAAAAGATACCCAACATCCCATTCCCAATCACCTATTATAATTACATGTGTAGCCTTGCTACCGCAAAAGAGGCGAACAATGAGCTAAAAAGTTATAACTTACAGGAATTTTATTTAGCGCAGAAAATTTTTGATCCACATGGAAAGATAGCAACGGCACTGCCATGGGCTTCAGAGCACCATCATATACACATGGAGGGCTTTTGGGAATATTTCCAAGATGATGTGGAGGTGTGGAGTAGGCACTATGTTAGAATGATGGCCGGCATGATGCATAAATTGAAGCTCTAGAGATTCCCAATGGACTTCTCAAATGCCACCCCCACTACCGATCCCAAGTATAAGGAAAAGGGGATCGATAAAAAGGCTCTTCCACTAGTGAACATGGCCGCCCAGGAATGGCCCATGATTGAATACTTTACTCACGAGGTGTTCGAGCAAAGCCATGCCTATTTTAAGAAGGTGTGGGCTAGGAGTACCTGCTGAGCAGCCCAACTGGCGCCAAAGTTAACCCCATAGCCGGTACCTAAATTGACCCCGGGGGCCGGGACTTCTTCGTAGGGAGAAGATAAGGGAAAAATAATAGACACAACCCCTTCTACGCAAGAATTCCCCATCATAGAGAAAATAAAATAATTAGTGGCAGCCTCCCAGCAGATGAGGGGTAAATTAATAACGCGGTTGGCTACTCCACCGCTCATGGCCGGACCACTTCGTCCCTCCTCCTCTTCGTCATTAGCAGCCTTAATGGTAAAGGTGACGGGGGTGGATCCCATGGAGGTGGTAGCATTAAGAGATGCGAGGCCACCTCTGGTTACCCAGAGAAAGAAGAAGCTCAGCAAAAACCCCAAGACAGAGTCAGAGCCGGGAGCATCCTGACCCCAACAAGTGGAAATCCTCTCCTCCAGTTCCCTGGAGCTGGAGAAGGAAATGGAGCCTACACAAGTCCCGGCTAGTCCCCCTCCATGAGAATAATTTGATGTATTTGCAACTGACAAGTTCAAAAATTTGCAGGGGGACAATACCCAAACAGAGGCAGAGGTCCCAGGGACAGAACAAGAGGCTTCCCAACAAGGAGATCTTGAACAAGAGCCTGCATAGGGACAAGAGTAGTAGGTAGAAAAGAAAGAGCCAGAGCTGGAGATTGCCTCTAGGGCTCAAGTGATGCAAGGTCCAGGAGTGGACCAACAAAGGCAAGGTGAACAAATGGCATCCATTGGGGGAACTGGACCTTTGGGAATAACCATAATCCCAGCTGCCACATTCCAAGGGCCACTCCCGGGAGCAACTTTTGGGCAGGTGATCATAGTGGCCCAAACTCTAAATCTCAGCCCAACACCTCCCCTACTGCCAAAAGAGGTACCAACAGAAAAAGAGGCCCTAGCAGAAGAAGAAGAACAACAAGAAGAGCTGTTTGAAGAAGAAATCCCCGAGGAAGCCTACCAGAGTCCAAACCCAATAATAGACATAGAGGACAAGGCTGAGGAGATGGAGGTTGAAGAGAATATTGCTGCAGAAGAAGTTGGGGCAGGGAGAGGGAAGGATGAGGTTCACACCACCGAAGAGAAATAGCCACAGGACACTGAGGAAGAATCAAGAGAACAAATTCTGGCAGGAAGGCCACCCCTACCACCTTAGTGGCTGATAGAGAGTAGGAAAAGAAAAGCTTAGTCTGCTCCTGTGATTCCTCTCTCCCTAGCCAAAATGATGGCCCAAGTCCAGGCCCCGCCAAAGGCCAAGAAATCCTG
This sequence comes from Thuja plicata, assembly GCA_018584345.1. Classification (NCBI taxonomy): domain Eukaryota; kingdom Viridiplantae; phylum Streptophyta; class Pinopsida; order Cupressales; family Cupressaceae; genus Thuja; species Thuja plicata. The sequence goes on along the minus strand of MU226050.1, from coordinate 1,795,321 downwards.
GATAGTTCATAACCTCCGAACTGGGCCAGGTAGAGAAACAGTTGTTGTTGTGGCAACACCTCCCCCAGACACCGATGAAGCAACTGCGGAGCTTAGAGACTATAATTTTGCAAAGGTATCACTAGGAAAAAGGGGAAAGAAAGGTGAGGTAGACTTGCTGAAGGAGGTAGCAAGGGCAGTGGAAGCCTGATATGAAAAGGAATCCTAGAGGCTCAAAGTAGAAAAGGAAAAGAATGCAAACCTTATGGGGTTGCTCATTGAGCTGGCTTGATCCATCAATGCTGCTCCTTTGGAAGCCTCCACCTCAGAAGATCTACCGTAGAGCGACATAGACTCCCTATGAGTAATGAAGAAGAAAGCCCAGGAAGTGGATGAGTGGGTCACCCTGCAGATAGGAAACACCTGGTGTTTTTTGATGTCCACCCTCCCAGATTTATACAGGGCCCGGCAGGTCATTCACTAGGCGGAGATTCTTATTGAACTGTGGGAGGGTGATGGTGAAAATTTCCAGGCATGGAAGGTAGAACTCGAAGAACTTCTTACCCTAGGAGAAGATATGATTTCTAAATCTAGAATTTTGGGTGATGAATCATTTGATTTTTTGAGAACCTAGCACTCCAGACTTGACCTCACATTGGAGGTAATCAAGCAACTGGTAGGGTCTCTGTAGGATAAGGTAAATGCTGTAAAATATTCTTCCAATTTATACAAGTCTTTTGTAATAAAGACTTCCGAGGTTGATCCCTTTAGCACATATACATGTACCCCCAAAGATTCAGTTTTGGGGAGTTTTGATGAAATAGTGAAGTCCCGGTATCAATCCTCAGAGGGGATAGATGGGGCCCAAATGGAAAAGCTAACCCGCATGATACTTAGTGGTCATGATGCGGTGAGAATGGCCGATGAGTTTAAAGAAAATTTTCTAGACCTGGGGGAACAAGTTGAAGTTGCCAAATACCGAAGGGCCAGCCTAAAAAGATATAGATGAGGATGGCATTTCTCATCTCCTCTAGGCTTTCAATGATAATGAGCAACCTTGAGCTTTCTCCGGAGGCCGGGGAAAACTCAAGTGTTGGGTATTCTTTATTCTTTTGGGGATGTAAGTTCCTGGATCCCAGACTCCCGAATCCAAAATTTTGTATTCTGTCAAAGTGATCCATGTCCTGGTCCCCGAGGCCAACCAGTCACTTTCAGAAGCGGTTAATAAAAGTTGTCAGAGGGTGGTTGGCTACATCAAGGAGGCATTGACTTAACAGTTGGTTTTCTAACAAGATGGTCTTCTCAAGGCGCCACTCAAGGGTACACCTGGCACATTGGAGATAGGGCGCTACATTTCCCATTTATGAGGCATGTATCCTCGATCCCCGGGGGACCTTCTTTCTTCTTTCTCCTTTCTGGCTCTCTTCTCGAGGTAGATTCTTCCACTGTATATTCTTGTCTCATTCTTCTGACATGGTAGACCTATTCTATCTCTAGGTCTTTTGTAGGGTGGCGCAAGTAGTACCAGCCCCCAGATATTGTATTTTATTAAAACATGCTATAAAATAGGGTTAGGGTTAGAAGAGATTTGTATAAATAGCCAGACCGGCCCATTTCCAAGGGTCAGCAAAATTGATGATTTTGTGGTCCATAGTAATAGAAAAGTGATTCCTTGTTTTATTTGCAGAGCTCAATGCTCCATTGATCTGGTTTTATATAGTCAAATGCTCCCCTGGAGCCACCATTGTATCACGCACCAGTGCTTGCTGGAAGGAACATTAATAAAGAAGGAAGAATTCTTGGCATTCCTGCTTTTGAGTTAATGGTATTTCATTTTTTATGTTCTTTATGTCTTGTACTCTGATATGTTAGATAGATTAATGACCCCTTTTCCCTCGCTACTGATGAATTTCTAACCGATGGTTATATATTTCCTCGGTATTTAGTGTAGTATGTCAGAGTATTATTGATGTTCTGAATGTTTAAACATGACTATAGTTAGATGAAGTGTTTCTAACCCTGTAGGATATTTTTTCATTTTATTCACTAAGTGTAGAATGCTAGGGGAAACCTTACTATATTGAATCTCCAGAGGTATTGAGTTGAAGAAACTAGCTATCCGCCTCAAAAATAGTCACTTTTCCCAATCGAGCCCCGCACCATCGTGACCTGACACCCATGTGTTTGAAGTCCCAAGGAATGTAATTTCCCCGGACATCCTTTGCAGGAAGAGTTGGCCGGTATCCCCGGCACTCGGTGAAAATTTATGACTATTGGCAGACCCGATCAGCAAAACCCCGTCAACAAAAACTGGCGCTAGAAGGAGGGCATGAACTCCCCCCTCCAGAGATTTTGATTTTACACCTCCCAAGGTTTCCCCAAGTTATAGTTTTAAAAGACAAGCCTTCAGCAGGATTGGATCTTTCTCCCTAGCAAAATTTGAAAGAGTCCTTAGGTCTGCCCTGAATCTCGGTAGGTTTGTCAAACTCGAGCCTCCTACTCGAAAGAAACGGACCTCAAAAATCATACCAGCCACTATTGTCTATGGGTCTAGCATACCTCAAAACACCCAAACTTCTCAGACAATCCTGGGGACCAGTGCCCAAACTACCCAACATATAGTTTCCCTAATGGCTGCGTATTTCAGAAACACTGGGTCCCCAATGGGAACTTTTCTGGGCACAATCAATGACTTACCCTCTCACCCAGAGGAGATCTTCCCACGATATGAGCATTTAGGCTCACGGACCGCGGAAGTGCATTTATAGGCATACAAGGATGCCATGAACTGACACCAGATCAAACATGAAGATGTTGTGACTCGAATGTTTCCCTTGTCTTTAGGGCAAGGTGAGTTGAACTAGTACCTTAACCTTCCTGCTAACTCCATAAACAGTTGGCAGGACATGTAGGACACTTTCTTGGCTGCCTTTCGAGTGCATGTGGACCCAGCCTGGTCCCATAGCCAGTTCATCTCCATCAGAAAGGAACCCAATGAACCTCTTGTAGCATTTAACCATAGGTTATAGTGCACCTTGAAGTGGTGCACGGGCCCTTTTATTCCATCCCTAGAATTAACCATATAGACCTATCTTAATGTGATGGACCCTTTCGTTGCCACTCTCCTTTGGAGAAAAACCACCGCGGGCGATTGGGACACCTTGGCAAAAGTCTATAACCTAGCTTTAGAGTTTTCCTGTGGTCTCAACAAATCCCTAGGTAGGATTGGGCAGAGCATGCCCTTCAACATGATTCCCAGCAGAACCGCTTATGCTGGGGGATATAACCCCAATTTGGCAATGGGTGCCCCTTCTATGGAAATGAATCCTCTGCCACCCCTGATAGACCAGTAGGCCCAGTATGTTTACTCAACTTAGACCCAAATGGTGCTGGGTCTGGAAGCCTTCCCTTGGAATAAGCCACAGCAGACACAACAGTCTCAGACACAACCATCGGGAGTGCCCTTCTTTCAGTCATCCGCAACTAGAGGATTGCCACTCTCGACTCTGGCTAATACTGCTACCTTCCCAGGAAACCAACAACAACAATATCCATCACATTGTGACACCAACACTCAGTTGACCATCGAGGTCAAATCCCTCTGGCAAATGTTTTCTACCTTAACTATGGACATGGGCCAACTGAAGGCGGGGTCCTACGTGCCCAAGAATTCAAATTTCTAGAGGGGAAATATTTTCTCTGGCCAACGAAACAATACCGAAGGAAGAAACTTCAATAGCGGGTCTAGGCCCAATCAATAGTAATGGAATAATAACAAAAACACCAGAGGCCCACCTCCAAACCAAAATGCCAACCAAAATGGTGCTGGACCATCACATTTCACACCAGTCATGGACTTCCAGCCCATGATTAATTGGTGTAGATTGCATGACATAGGCTCACACAACGAGGTGAATTATGCCACCTTGGAGAAGGTCATCATGATCTCCCAGCTAGATAGGCAGCAGTCGCATGATACCACCCCTCTAGAGCCTCCTATCCAAGAGATAACCCACAATGCCTTCACCTGTGACACCATCTTCTTCGGAACTTCCGGGGAAGATGAAGAAGAATCAGAATTACAGGGATTCTTTGATGAATCTATCCTTCCCTTTGAGGCCAATGCCTTTACTAACCTACAGACTCCATATAATACTTGGAGTTAGGTTGGTAAAGGACCAGCTGACGCCCCCACACCTCCTATCAAAGACACTCCTCCTCCCTGGAATAACACAACTGATCGACCCGCTCCTCCAAGAGGTCCTAGCTCTAACCAAGTAAAAGACCTCGCCAAAGAAAACCACTAGTTCCCGAGAGGAAGATTTGACATTACGAAGGTTTTAGAACATACTACCACCTCCATGACCTTGATGGAGGTTTTGCTAAACTTCCCCGAGTAGAAGAAGTCTCTTCTGAAGCTCTTAGGGAACCCAAAAGCCGTCAGCCACCCGCCCAAGACTCTCTCATTCAAAGATGCTAACACGACCATCTTCCTAGGGAACAATGAGGATCCTCCCTTCCTACTAGGCCTAAATATCCATGGAAAAAATATACACAACTACTTAGTAGACTCCAGGGCTTCAGGTAATATAATTCCCTTGTCCATTTGTCAGAAGCTCAGATTCCACCCCACCCCATCTAATGGTGCAGTAATCTAACTGGATAAGACTGCTATAAAAATGGTGGGAGAATTGAAGAACCTCTGGATACAACTTATCTAGGACCCCAGGATAGCCAGCATAATTGACATCCAAGTGGTGGACATCCCAGAAACTTACGAGATGTTACTAAGTTGGAATTGGTCTAAGTCCTTGAATAGATACTTTTCGACCGACTTCACCCACTTATGGCTTCTGTGGGAGGGAGAATCAAATAAGATCTAGGTCAAAAGTGAACCCCGGATGAAACAGGCCCTTAACAAGGTTGGGAGGGTCAATGAGGTCTTTTTCTTTGAGACTTCTCTAGGGGTGTACCGACCCTTCAAAATCTTAACATTCGATTTCATCCCCGGGGAAGATCTTGCCATGCTGCAAAGAGCCCAGGACCTAGAAGAAAAGATGAGAGTTGAGATTGACTGTCAAGGTGCCATAGAAACCTTGGCTATGCTCTTGTCTGGCACTTGGTGCCGAGTACATTACCAGAAATATTCAGAACTTGAGTGTGGGCCATGTCTCTCGATCGTTAACCGGCACCTTGATACCTTTCTGAATAGACAACATGAAGCTGATTTCACGGGGCCTAGTACTCCTATGGGATGCACTCCTTTGGATCCATCTCCCCAGGAATCCCAAATCCAAATACCTCCAGAGATAAATTCTACTTTCACACTAGTAGTCTGGGAAGGATTCCCTAAGTCTCCCAGCAATAATCCAAAGACTACTCTACCCCAGCCCCAGATTATGAACAATGACTTGTGGACCCTCAAGTTCGATGGGTCCCGATCCAAACAAGGCTGTGGGGTTGGGGTAAAACTAATCAACTCGCAAGGGAAGGCCTTCCTTGCATCCTACAGAATGAAGTTTAACTGTACAAACAATTTAACAAAGTATGAGGCTTTGGTCCTTGGACTCTTATTTGCGCTAAGGAAAGGTATCACCCACCTCCGGGTGATTCAGAGTTGATTGTCAAACAAGTCTAGAGTCAATACACATCTCATGACAAAAGGCTGGCCACATACCGCAACCAGGCTTGGAGCCTTATTGAAGATTTTGATGCCTTTGGCATCGACCTCATTCCCCAGCGATGAACCTATGTCCCGGATGCCCTTGCCATTTTTGCCAGCACACTTGAGCCAATGGCTGGCTTGAAACTCTAGAGATTTTCAGTTGAGATGGTCCATACCCCATCCATTCCAGATAATGTCACCCACTTTCATGTTTTTGAGGACGATCAACATATCCTAGCCTTCATGGTGAATGTTGGTGTCTTTGAGAACCAGATAGTGGAAGAACGAGACCATGACGATACTGGGCAGGGTGATGAAGATGATGAGATCATGGAATTACCTACTAACACCATCCCAAATGGGATAGTTACACTGGAACGAATCTTTGACTCAGACCCTTGGGCCCATGAGAAGGTGTCATCCTCCTCCGAGGGAGGAAAGTTTGAAAAAATTAACATAGGCCAGCCCAGTGAGGAAAAGATCATTCATATTGGTACCTTCTTCTCCCCTGAGAAAAAGGAGAAGATTCTCGTGGTTCTCTGAGAATACATTGACGTAATTGCTTGGGGTTATGAAGACTTGAAAACGTATGACACATCCATCATGACCCATATTATTCCCCTAAAACCTAGTGCTAAGCCCTTTCAGCAAAAGAAAAGACCGGTCAACCCCTTGATAGAGCCTCTGATTTGTCGAGAGGTAGAAAAACTACTGTCAGCCTAGATAATCTTCCCAATTCGGCATACTACGTGAGTTTCCAACCTGGTCCCTATGAGAAAGAAAAATGGTGAGATCCGCCTCTGTGTGGATTTCCAAAACTTGAACAAGGCCTCTAAGAAAGATAATCACCCTCTCCCTTCATTGGATGAGGGGTTGCAGATAGTGAATGGATCCTAGATGATGTCCTTCTTGGATGGATACTTAGGATATAACTAGGTCATGGTCAAGTATGAAGATAGAGAGAAAACAACGTTTACTACCAAGTGGGGAATGTTTGCATATGGGAGAATGCCCTTTGGTTTGATCAATGCAGGGGCTACATTTCAAAAGGCCATGGACATTGTGTTTGAGGGCCTTGTGAATCAGTGCATAATCATCTACATGGATGATTTGACCATCTTTTTCATGGATAGGCACGATCATCCCGCCCATGTCACTCAGATCTGTGAGAGATGTCACCGGTATGGAATATCCCTCAACCCCAAGAAGTGCATATTTGGGGTCACCGAGGGGAAGTTTCTCGGGCATATCATCTCTGAGAAGGGTATATCCATAGACCCTGATAGAGTCAAAGCATTGCTAAATTTACAAATGCTTGGCAGTAAGAAAGAGATGCGATCCTTCTTCGGAAAGATCAACTTCATATAGTGGTTCATCATGGGATTCGCAAAAATAGTCAAGTTGCTCAACGAGATGATGAAGAAAGATACCAAGATTGAGTGCAGTCCTGAAGCAAAGCGGGCATTTGCCCAGATCAAACAGACAATAATGGAAGCACTTGTCCTAGCTAGTCCAGACTATTCCCTTCTATTTTACATTTACTCTTTTGCTTCACCGCATTCTTCCATAGCGGTGTTGACCCAAAAGGTTGAAGGGGAAGAGCGACCAATAGCTTTCATGAGCTCCCCCTTCAAGAATGTCGAAGTGTGATATTCATCACTAGAGAAGCAAGCCTTTTCTCTAGTTCACGCCGTGAAGAAATTTTGGTATTATATTCTCCGGAGAAAGGTACATGCTATCATTCCAGACCAGGCCATCAAGTCTCTGCTGATGCAGAGTGATTTGAGCGAGAGACGAGGGAAATGGATGGCCATCCTCTAGGAGTATGACTTAGAAATGTAGCCCATGAGGATAGTCTGAGGCCAAGGACTAAGTTGAGCAATGGTGAAAGAGACTCCCCGCATAGAATGTCAAAATTACACAGTGGAGTCCATCACCTAAGACCCGTGGTATACCGATTTGGTATATTTTCTACTAACTAATAAATTCCCAGAGGGATTACCTCCCCACAAATGTCGTGCTTTGTGGATGAAAAGTGCCCACTTCATGATCAAAAAATCCATGCTCTACTATAGAAACTATGAGGGAGTGTACCTCCGGTGCATTGATAGAAACCAAGTTGTGAAAGTGATTAATGAATTCCACAGACAGTTTGGAACCGGGCATGGCTCAGCCAATGCCACTGCCCATCAGATCCTTTGGGCCAAATATTATTGGCCCTGTATATTCAAAGATGTTTACACTCATGTAAGGAAATGCCACACTTGCCAAACCATGGCGCATCATGAGCGTAACCCAACTATGCCTTTAAAACCAGTCTACAAGGCTAGACCCTTTGCCCAGTGGGCATTTGACTTCATTGGTGAAATCATCCCCAAATTGTCAACCAACCACTGATACATTCTCATCACTACTGATTACTGCACTCGGTGGTCTGAGGCTATATTTTGCAAAAACAACACGGTAGATGTAGTTATCAAATTCCTTGAAGAAAACATCGTCACAAGGTTTGGAATGCCCTTTGCTTTAGTATGTGACAATGGTCTGACATTTTCTTCAGCATAGTTACTTGTATGGACCTACAATTGGAAGATCACTTTGAAGTTCTCTAGCAACTATTATCCCCACGGAAACGATATTGCTGAATCAACGAACAAAAATCTCCTTGGGGTGATCAAACACCTGCTCGAACAGAATCCCTGGGATTAGCATCAAAAGTTGAAATTTTCCCTCTGGGCGGATCGTATTCATATCAAAGCCACCCTGGGAACATCCTTATTTCATCTGGTTTATGGCCAGAACCCTGTATTCCCAGTCAACTTACAGATCCTAGTTTTATAGTTTATGCAGGAATTTAGCAACAGGGACAACATCATGGAGGTTCAACTCTTAAATCTGGTACGGATGGAAGAATAGTGAGACATAGCTCTTGAACATTTCACGTGTCATCAAGCAATGGTAAAATGATGGTTTGACAGAAGAGCCCAATACAAGGCTTTTCAGATTTCAGATCTGGTTCTATTGTGGGACAAGGCCTAGGAGAAGAAAGGAAAGCATACCAAGTTCCAACGGCTCTGGCTCAGACCGTACCTAATCTCAAAAATCTGCGGGGAAAATACTTACTGCCTTAACACCCTGACTGGGAAACCTGTTGCATCGCCCATTAATGGACAATTTCTCAAGCACTACTTCGAGTAGGGTAAGTTTGTCTAAATTTGTATTATATGTAAAGCCTTTCGGTTGTAAATATTTCTTCTGGGTGCCTCATTGCGAGGTACCCTGCCTTGTAAATAGCCTTGTCGACTATCCTCTGGGGTAGTCCTATTTTGTTGTTTTTATTTTTCACTTTCATTTTTCTTTCTGGGCCCTGGTGTTTTGTTCCATCTTGCAGGAATTGGAATGCTTCGCATAACTCTGGCTTCCGGTACAATGTCTACGACATGGTGAACTTTAGAATTTGTCTTTAACATGGAAGAATCGACCCGGTCTCAGGGGTTGTTTCACAGGTTATGGTACATTTTGAGCAATTCCCATCAGGTGTTATCTCCGAGAGTCTGGAAATCAGTGAACACAAGTAATATTAGGAACAAGTAATCGGACACATCAAGGGCAGATCGGTTGTACTAATTGGTTGACCGAGCTCTGAAACTTTAAAGAATTCTTTTCAGGTCTGGAGCTTTATCCCCTCTTCAAACATCTAAGCATAGGTGGATAGGTGAAAGAAGTACCACCATTAAAATTAGCTAAGCTTAAGCTTAATGGTGAAAGAGGTACCACCTTCCCCACCCAAAAACAAATGAAATAACAAAAGAGGAAAAGCAGGATGAAACTCTAATCTTCGGGGGAAGCACGCAAATTGATGACTGGTTCGATATAATTAGTGCCTCTTCTCTACTCCTCCCAGAGGTCATTGGCTTGATTTCCTTCCAAAGCACACATGACACAACTGATGAAGGACTACGGACTGACTCTTATGTGGTTGGATTATCTTAGATATGTTTCTCTTTGCCTGTCAGATGCTTCGAGAAATGTCCTGTTCCAATTTTTCTAACCAGAGATTCTATAGTTCTCAAAATGAACTAACGCATTTGTCCCAGATAGTCACCATTTGTTATGCCCTGCATCCCTGTCCCTACATTTTGTGTGAAAAATGTTGGGTCCCCCTTTTTTTTTTGCTTGCAGCTTTGCCTTGTCTTTCTTTCCCTTTTGTTTTCTTTCTCCAGGGTTTTCTTCCCTGGTGTGGTGTTTTGTTTGTTTGGTTTTCACTTCTGGGACTCTGGTCCCGGAGGTTGTCCTTCGTTGAGAACTAGATTCTGGACTCCGGGATTCTTTGCCATGATGTTCTTAAGGATATCATTGCGGGGAATCCCTGGGCCCAGAGTCTGAAGGTTTGCATGTCTGAAGATTCCCAGAAGGAGGAGGATTACCTTTTTACCGCGGGTATAAATAGAACTTATCTGTCATTTTCACATTTACCATGATTAAAACCTTCAAGCACTTAGAGCGATTAATAGAGTGATCTCAAAGCGATTAACAGAGCATTTGCAGAGAATTAGTGATAATCAACGCTTAACATTTCCAATAACTTTTAGGCAGTTGCAAGTGCTTTGTGGTGGTGATTTTGACCATTTGAAAACTCGAGCTATTGCAGAGCTTGTGTGGTAACTCTTCTCTTTCCTTCGCCTTCTGCATTTTTAGGTTGGTCTTTCCGTTCTCGCCTCTCTGGTTTCCTTCTATTTTTTTTGTTTGGTTTCTTTTGTCTTGTTTGCTTTTTCATTTGTTTCATCTAGTTTTTTGTTTTCTGGTTCTACTTCCCATTGGTGGGTTAGCTCTATAAGAGGGTTGCCCGCCCTTTGTGTAGGCGTCTATCAATTTGTAGATAGCTATTTTTTGTCTCTGCCTTGTCTGGTTTTCCCATGAACATCGTTCTGCATTGTATACTTGTGAATATGGGTGTATATTTGTATATAGTCTTTGTATATCCCTCTATTTCTTTGTATATATCCCTTCAGCCTTTGTGTATATCCTTTTGGGTGGCTTGACAAGCTGGTTGAGTCGCCTATGTTTCTGGTTTTCTGCCCATGAACTCGCTTCGGGGTAGAAAATAAGCTGTTTGAAACTCGACTCTCAGCCAGTTTCAAATAGGTAGTTTTCTCTCTCCTCCATGAATCCTGTCAGACCCTCATTTATGTCCTATGCGTACAATCAATTCCAGCCAAGTGGCCTTCACTTTTTGCATTTTCAGACAGTTGGCTCCGCCGTCATTGCCATAACTTCCATTTAATACCTACGCACGTGGCACCCACGTGGGATTGATAACTTGCCTTTTACACAACCTCACTAATGGTCATTTATCTGGGCTTTGGGTCTCCTACCACTGTCCATCTTGTGTCTTTTCCAAGCATGATAAAATCCCCAGACCTGGATGTTTAATAAAAATCTTAATACTATGTGACGCGTTTGCTTTTTGGTTATCTTTGGATGAAACTAACTTTTCAGGGAAAGCAAGAATCACGGTGGTAAGATCTCTAGATCCCAGGATATTTATTTTGATTAATGCATTCTGATGGTCACTTTGTCTCACAAATTCTCAGATTTCAAACATGTCTAAAGCATCCACATCTTCTCCACCTGGAAGTCCAGAGCTACCTTCCACAACAGAAACTAGGGTAGTAGTAAAATCCAACATGGAGAAGGCCCTAGATAAGCTGCCCCTGACCATGAAATTTGTACAAGACAATGTCATCATGGGCTCAAAGATTGAGTCCAAATTCAAGCTGATAACCGACACCAGCGTCAGAACATGGCCAGAGATGTAGGCCTTGGTGAAGATAATGCACATCTAGCGACAGTTTGGAGATCAATTAGCAATCAATGTTGGGAACTCTGGAATCCTCCCGGCAGCTTGCTTCCCATGCTCCATGCAATCTCCGAAGCTTATCCTAACAATGGAAACCAACTACAACTCTTCTATTTGGGCCGTTATGCTCACGGTCGCAGAGCCCACAGGATACCCCACTCCTCTGGTGTCCCTCAAACTAGTCACATTCCAGGCAGGCCTGGGAATCCCACTATTCGATAGGGCCTCGGTGGTTACAAGGACTGATGCCTTGGCTCAATTTACATAGCTGGAGGATGCCACCCGGGTATACATGAATACCCATTGGCTCAAGGCCCAAAAGAGGGATCCAAAAAGGATGAAAATAGAGATTCCCCTCTCTGAGTTTAAGGAGAGCATCCAGATGGGGATGATAGCATTAGCCCAGGTCTTTGGGCAGCCCTCCACCCATGATTTTTCTTGATGGATGTATTATTTCCTCCTTGGCATCTCCACCAAGGGAGAATACTTTTATTGGGCGACAATAATCTCCAACCAGGTCGACTCCCAGTTCCAGCAACTGAACAGGAAGAAGAAATTTTACATGTCTTCCTATGTTTTATGGGCCCTAGCGTAGCAGAGGCCCCATTCCCACGGCCTAATTATAGATGGCGTGCTTGGGATTGGCCCAGGAAAAAAGGCACTATGGGACCATTTCCCACAAGTTCAATGGGAGGCCAGCTTCCCTAGTTCCTGCCAGGTAAATGACGTGTTCATTTACTACCATCTGCTTACACCCACCTGGGACGTTGGATACCGCCTGTCCTTAGAGGCAATGAACTTGGTCCATAGTTATGGACATTATTATATTCAATTCCAATAGCACACGTACATTAGGGTCACCGGCTTCTCCGGGAAACCCTACTTGTTTCCCAAGCACTATGGGGACAAGATCGTGTTGTTGGAGTATTCCAGGCAAATAATGGAGGTGCATGCCCTGTTCGCCCTCAAAAAGATACTTAACATCCCATTCCCAATCACCTGTGGGAATTACACATGTAGCCTGGCTACCGCAAAAGAGGCGGACAATGAGATAAAAAGTTATAACTTACAAGAATTTTATTTAGCACGGAAAAATTTTGATCCGCATGGAAAGATAGCAGTGGCACTACCCCAGGCTTTAGAGCCCCATCATATACACATGGAGGACTTCTAGGTAGATTGCCAAGATGATATGGAGGAGCGGAGTAGGCACTATGTTATAATGATGGTCGACATGATGCAGAAACTGAAGCTCCACAGATTCCCAGCGGACTTCTTAGATGTTGCCCCCACTACCAATCCCTAGTACAAGGAAAAGGGGATCGATAAAAAGGCTCTTCCACCAGTGAACTGGGCCACCCAGGAAGGGCCCATGATTGAAGACTTCACTCAAGAGGTGGTCGAGCGAAGCCATGCCTATTTTAAGAAGGTGTGCCCCGGGAGTACCCGCTGAGCAGCCCAATCGGCGCCAAAGGTAACCCCACAGTCGGTACCTAAATTGACCCCGGGGGCCGAGACTTCTTCACAGGGAGCACATAAGGGAAAAAGAATAGACACGACCCCTTATGCGTAATAAGTCTCCATCACAGAGCAAATAAAACAATCAGTGGCAGCCTCCCAGCAGATGAGGGGGAAATTAATAATGGGGCTGGCTACTCCACTGCTCATGGCTAGAACACTTCGTCCCTCCTCCTCCCCATCATTAGCAGCCTTAATGATAAAGGCAATGGGGGTAGATCCCATGGAGGTAGTAGCATTAAGAGATGCGGGGCCTCCTCTGGTTATCTTGAGAAAGAAGAAGCTCAGCAAAAATCCCAAGGCAGAGCTGAAGCTGGGAGCATCCCAACCCCAACAAGTGTAAATCCTCTCCTCCAATTCCCCAAAGCTGGAGAAGGAATCGGAGCCTACACAAGTCCCGGCCAGTCCCCCTCCATAAGAAGAATTTGATGTATTTGCAACTGACGAGTTTATAAATTTGCAAGGGGACAATACCCAAATAGAGACAAAGGTCCCAGGGACAGAACAAGAGGCTACAGAGCTAGGAGATATTGAACAAGAGCCTGCACAGAGACAAGAGCAGCAGGTAGAAGAGAAAGAGCCAGACCCGAAGATTGCCTCTAGGGCTCAAGCGATGCAAGGTCTGGGAGTGGAACAATAAAGGCAAGGTGAAAAAATGGCATCCGTTGGGGGAACCAGACCTTCGGGAATAACCATAACCCTAGCTGCCATATTCCAAGGGCCACTCCCGGGAGCAACTTTTGGGTAGGTGATCACAGCGGCTCAAACTCTAAATCTCGGCCCAACACCTCCCTTACTGCCAAAAGAGGTGCCAACAGAAAAAGAGGCCCTGGCAGAAGAAGAAGAACAACAAGAAGAGTAGCTTGAAGAAGAAATCCTTGAGGAAGCCTACTAGAGTCTAGACCTAGTAATAGACACAGAGGACAAGGCTGAGGAGATGGAGGTTGAAGAGAATGTTGTTGTAGAAGAAGTTGAGGTAGGGAGAGGGACGAATGAGGTTCACGCCACCAAAGAGCAATGACCATAGGACACTGAGGAAGAATCAAGAGAACAAATTCTGGTAGGAAGGCCACCCCTACCACCTCAGTGGCTGATAGAGAGAAGGAAAAGAAAAGCTCAGTCTGCTCCTGTGATTCCTCTCTCCCTGGCCGAAATGATGTCCCAAGTCTAAGCCCCACCAAATGCCAAGAAAGCCTGGATATTTCATACCCTCTAAACTAGGCCGGGTGGAGAAATAGTTGCCATTGTGGAAACACCTCCCCTAGATGTCGATGAAGCAACCGCGGAGCCTGAAGACTATAATGTTGTAGAGGTATCACTAGGAAAAAGGGGAAAGCAAGGTGAGGTAGACTTGCTGAAGGAGGCAGCAAGGGCAGTGGAAGCCCGATATGAAAAGGAAGCCCAGAGGCTCAAAGAAGAAAAGAAAAAGAATGCAAACCTTATGGGGTTGCTCACTGAGCTGGCTTGACCCATCAATTTCGCTCCTCTGGAAGCCTCCACCTCAGAAGATCTATCGCAGAGCGACATAGACACCCTGCAAGTAATGAAGAAGAAAGCCCAGGCAGTGGATGTGTGGGTTTCCCTGCAGATAGGAAACACCTGGCATTTCCTGATGTCCACCCTCCCAGATTTATACACGGCCCGACAGGTCATTCACCAGGTGGAGATTCTTATTGAATTATGGGAGGGTGATGCCGAAAATTACTAGGCATGAAAGGTAGAGCTCAAAGAACTTCTTACCCTAGGAGAAGATATGATTTCTGAATCTAGAATTCTGGGTGATGAATCATTTGTTTTTATGAGAACCCAAAACTCTAGACTTGACCTCACATTAGAGGTAATCAAGCAACTGGTAGGGTCTCTGCAGGATAAGGTAAATGTTGTAAAATATTCTTCCAATTTATACAAGTCTTTTGTGATTAAGACTTCCAGGGCTGATCCCCTTAGCACAGATACATGTACCCCTGAAGATTTAGTTTTGGGGATTTTTGATGAAATAATAAAGTCCCGGTATCAATCCCCGGAGGGGATAGATGGGGCCCAAATGGAAAAGCTAACCCCCATGATACTTAGTGGTCATGACGTGGTGAGAATGGCTGATGAGTTTAAAGAAAATGTTCCAGACCTAGGGGAACAAGTTGAATTTTCCAAATACGGAAGGGCCAGCCTGAAAGATATAGATGAGGATAGCATTTCCCGTCTCCTCCAAGCTTTCAATGATAATAAGAAACATTGAGCTTTCTCTGGAGGCCGGGGAAAACTCAAGCGTTGGGTATTCTTTATTCTTTTGGGGATGTAAGTTCCTGGATCCAAAATTTTGTATTCTTTCAAAGTGATCTGTGTCCTGGTCCCCGAGGCCGACCCGTCACTTTCAGAAGTGGTTAATAAAAGTTGTCAGAGGGTGGTTGGCTATATCAAGGAGGTGTTGACTTAATAGTTGGTTTTCTAATAGAATGGTCTTCTCGAGGCACCTCTCAAGGGTACACCTGGCACATTGGAGATAGGGCACCACATTTCCCATTTATGAGGCATGTAGCATCGATCCCTGGTGGACCTTCTTTCTTTTTTCTCCTTTCTGGCTCTCTTCTCGAGGCTGATTCTTCCGCTGTATATTCTTGTCTCATTCTTCTGACATGGCATACCTATTCCATCTCCAGGTCTTTTGTAGGGTGGCGCAGGTAGTACCAGCCCTTAGATGTTGTATTTTATTAAAACATGCTGTAAAATAGGGTTAGGGTTAGAAGAGATTTGTATAAATAGCCAAACCGGCCCATTTCCAAGTGTCGATGAAATTGATGATTTTGTTGTCCATAGTAATAGAAAAGTGATTCCTCATTTTAGTTGTAGAGCTCAATGCTCCATTAATCTAGTTTTATATAGTCAAATGCTCCCCTAGAGCCACCATTGTATCATGCACCAATGCTTGCTGGAAGGAACATTATTAAAGAAGGAAGAATTCTTGGCAATGATGTTGTTGGCATTCCTGCTTCTGAGTTAATGTTATTTCATGTTTTATGTTCTTTATGTCGTCTACTCTGATATGTTAGATAGATTAACGACCCCTTTTCCCTCGCTACTAATGAAGTTCTAACCGATGGTTATGTATTTCGTCGGTATTTAGTGTAGTATGTTAGAGTATTATTGATGTTCTGAATGTTTAAACATGACTATAGTCAGATGAAGTGTTTCTAACCCTACAGGATCTTTTTTTCATTTTATTTGCTAAGTGTATAATGTTAGGGGAAACCTTACTATATTGAATCTCCGAAGGTATTGAGTTGAAGAAACCAGCTATCCCCCTCGAAAATAGTCACTTCTCCCAATTAAGCCCCGCACCGTCGTGACCTGACACCCAGGTACTTGAAGGCCCAGGGAATGTAATTCCCCCAGACAACCTTTGCAGGTGGAGTTGGCCGGTATCCCTGGAACCTGGTGACAACTTATGACTGTTGGCAGACCCGGTCAGCAAAACCCCGTCAACACTTGTTAGGAGTATTTACAAAACCTTGTTAAAGGTATATGGCTCACTGCCAGACCTCATTGCTCAATAAGATGAAGGCTACAACCTTCTGATAGTTGATATACACTATATAAAAAGTGAATTTCCATGATGATACTATTGTCTGATCAGTTCCATGTATGCGCTGATGCTCTTACTCTCTTAACGATATTTATCTCATACTTACTTCTCTATATTATTCTTCTATATCTCTCTTATGCATATTCTTTGACACTTCTAGAATAACTTGTCATTACATATATATATATATATATATATATATATATATATATATATGTTCATGCCTGAATAGATGTGACCCAAAACAAGACCATAGTTGGCCCAAGAACATAATACGCAATGCTTCCAAACAAATTGGCTTAAGCGTGTTTACTATAATAATAAAGACATGATTAAAAACATACTATCATAGGTGCTTTGCCTTTGGACAATAAAATATTATACACTGATCCAAAACATAAGTTGGCTCCATGCTCTGTCTTTTGAACTGTAGTAGTATTGTTCTTGCTATATCTTATTTGTACTGTCATTTTGTACCATGTGTGTCTGGACTTAGTATGTACATGTAACATAGAACATGTATTTGAATACACATACCCTAATTTGATCACTCACACATGCGCTAGTGTGTTGATCACTACATAACTCTGTCTGCCCTATTTTCTATACTTAGTCATTTTTGTCTTCCAATTTTACTTGACAGAAACTTTATATGACTTTGTTGCCATAATGACAACACAAAATAAGTCATTTATTCACTGGGAGTCAACTTTCCAACAATCTCCCCCTTTGTTGTTAATGGAAACAAAGGAATGTGACCAAGTTACTCAAAATTGACTTAACACAAAAAGAATTGTATATCATTATATCTTTTTAACATATACTTACACTACTCCCCATGTATACACTTATTCTTTTTATACATTACTCCCCCTTTGAAATTAATGAAAAAGGTTTCCAAAAACTTGTAAGTCTCTAAATACTTACTCCATGTATACATCTGGATATACAATCTGAAGAGACTTGATCTCTTTCTGCCAAAATGCCTTCATTGCATAAACTGTCTAGAGTTGGGCGCATAGAGCATATGTGAGCTTCTCCATTTTTATCAGATCCACGCAGGGACCTTGATCATACATGAAAATAGTGGCATCAATCTGTTTGATGTTCTCATCCTGAACTACTAAGGAGGGTGCTAGTGAATTTCTCAGTTGAGTCTACCTGATTCTTATCTTATTGATCTCAAACTTTTCCTTTTCAATCTTGTCCAACTGGGCTTGATAGATACTGTTGCAGATGGTCATGTCTTGCATGGATGTTTCAACTAATTTTCTAACATTTTCAACCAAGATATCTGCCTCTTCTATCTTTTTGATATGTTCAGAGGTGAATTTCACTCTGTCCATGCAGTTTGTTATTAGATTTGTGCCTTTAGCTGCCAACTCTTTCAACATAGACTGACCAATCTTTAATGAGTTTAAATCTAAGGTAAAATTCTTTACCAATTCATTTAATCTTTCCTTTTTATGCTCATCTATAATTCTAGTAGCAGAGTCTAATAAGCTTGTAAAATATGCTTTGAAGCATGTTATGATGTTGTCTACATCATCAACTGACTAAATTTTAGCTACTTTCTTGTCTGTAGGCACTAGATCATTCAGAATGTTCACTGATTCCAAAAAGAGAGGGTTTCTCATAACTTGTTTCTCTTTTGATTTTTCCATAGCTAGGACGCTGATCTTGATCAAGTCTTCTTCTACCCATGCATCCAAACTTGTTGAGTCAGGAGTTAAGCTTGAAAACAATGAAGTAGATGGTTGAATGGATGATGTGAATATAGTATTCTAACTAGTATCCATGCATTCAATTTTTACTGGGATCTCGATTACTGGTGTTTCATTATTTTGATTATCTTCCTCTTTATTCCAGTTTGTTGGATCTATAGAGGTAACTTCATCTTGTTGTAAAGATGTGTCATTAGTGCACACCTCCTTAGTGCTAACAAATAATTTTTCAACTTTGTCCATATGATTATTAGAGGCGGTCATGGATATTTTGATATCATCAATCCCTATAGTATCTCTTGAATCTTTTTCTATATCAGAGGCTATTGAAACTCAAGGCATTGAAACCTATGGATCTGTCTTAGGTGCATTCTGAATTACTGGTTCTATAACCTATTTGGGGGGAGCTAGAGTTACCTTTGTTGTAGGCACTGTTGATGGATACATGTGTCTATCCATAAACACTTGTGAAAAAGCTTTTTTAGTCTCTTTTCCAACTAACTCATACTCTTTGATCATAATATGAAGTGTCAATGTCTTGGTTCTAAGATGAGGCTTTACCAAATCTAATAGAATTGCCTTCTCATCATGTGTGCAAATAGGGAGAAGATTATCCAATGTTTCTTCTATAATCCTCATATCTTACCCAATTGCATTTCTTTTCATTATCTCTATAATGTTCCATAATTTGTCTGGTATCACTGTTTTAAGTTCTAGAACTGACTTTTTAAACTTAATCATGTGAGAAATGATCATAGAATGTATCTCAGATTTATCTATCTCCTAATACTTGTCATAAACCTTTGTAATTGTATCTAGTCTTCCTTCATTAACATTCTTGTTTTGTAAGACATTAAGACAAGGCTGAATCCTGTTAGGGATTTTTCTTGCAATGAACTATACTGCTTGATATGCTTACTTAATCCTTGTTACCTCCTGATTCTGACTCAGAGTTCAGAGGCAAGAAAAGCCTAATTGCTAAGGACTAAAACAATATCCTTCTTCGTTTTTGAGTTCCACAACTACTCAGGCAGGTTTTACC
>MU226050.1:1756611-1770490 GCA_018584345.1 Thuja plicata | reverse complement strand
GACCATAGTCGGCCCAAAAACATAATATGCAACACTTCCAAACAAATTGGCTTAAGCTTGTTTTCTACAATAATAAAGACATGATTACAAATATACTATCATGGGTGATTGAAATTTACATAATAAAATATCATACGCTGATCCAAAACATAAGTCGGATCCATGCTCTGTCTTCTGAACTGTAGTAGTACTGTTCTTTCTGTAACTTATCCATACTGTCATTTCATACCACGCGTGTCTAGACTTACTATGTACACGTAGCATAGAACATGTATGGGAATGCACATACCCTACCCTATTTTCCATACTTGGTCATTTTTGTCCTCCAACTTTACTTGACAAAAACTTTATATGACTTTGTTTCCATAATGAGAACACAAAATAAGTGATGTATTCTTTGGGATTCAACTTGCCAAAAGTGGTACCTTGGTTCTGCGTAGGTGGTAGCATGTTCTTGCACAGGTGGTAAAATTGATGTTTTTAATGCAAGTTTTTTATTTTTCGCATCCTGAAATATGTTTCTGCACTTGATATACTAGATTTATGTGTTACTAATGATTTGTGCATCATTTTGGCAATTGTGAGATGAAGAATGAATCATAAAACTACTATCTTTTTTGATGCAGGATGTTCGTAGAAGACCTTGTGTGTTTTCTAAAACTTTCATGTGTGCTTTTAGTAGTTAGAAAACACTTCAACTTGGTGCTTTAAAATGAATCATTTTGTTAATGTGTCTGAAGTGTCTTCTATTTTTTGTAAAGTTTAAACCCTAGGAAAAGTATAGACGTATCCTCTCACCTCACCTTCGGGGATCTTCGGTGTAAGATAAATCCATACAAGTCCCTTAGTGTGGCTACCTCCCAAGTGCTTTAATAGAGCCAATAAGAGTGGATTGCCTAGCTGGTAATAGGCTAAAGTCAAGCCCTTACAAACTGGCATTGAAAATATTTCATTGTGATTAATCTCCTAATGAACAAGTGTTAAATATGTTATATCAGGAAGAAGATCTCCCTCAACACCCTTGTGGTGCATAAAAACCTATAGAATGTAGCTTCTGTAGGCTGGGAGGCCTCCATAATACAGATAATCTACCACACGTATAACCACCCAAATGGATGGCTTTACTAAACATCATGTTGTAGTATCCAAAAACCTTCTATCTGTTGGTGCAAAAGGTTAGAGACCAACTAAGACACCCCACACTTTCACGGCTATTAGTCGAGACAAAAGTCTCTTGGGAAGTGATGACCCTTAGGATTCAAAGCTTGGAGTTCCTAAGAAGTGAGTGCATGGTAAGAAGGAGCCTGTGCCCCCAAGATTCTAAGTTGTCTGCTATTAGTAAGCGTGACTAGACTTCAGTTCAAGAGGGGATTCAATAGATATTTTCCTTTCTATCCTTAGGATGTGGTATGTTTAT
This sequence comes from Thuja plicata, assembly GCA_018584345.1. Taxonomy (NCBI): domain Eukaryota; kingdom Viridiplantae; phylum Streptophyta; class Pinopsida; order Cupressales; family Cupressaceae; genus Thuja; species Thuja plicata. The sequence continues at coordinate 1,769,073 of MU226050.1, read as the reverse complement.
TCCTTTTTACAACAACCATTCTCAATGATGTGTCTTGCGTGAGTGTTTCAGATGTTAATAAAAATGAAAAAATCTTAAAAACACTCTTCTTAAAGAACACTTTTTTCCAAACCATCCTAAAAAACAATCAAATGGTCAAAACACACCTTGTCTTTGAGTAAACATATGGAACCTTAAAGTTTTCACTTGGAACCTCTTGGCATGATAGTCTTCATCTTGCATATTCATGTCCTAATCTCCTTTCATTTGTATTTCAAAAAGTCCCTTGCATTTTAGGCCTTATCATAATCTGCATTATAGTCACTCTTGCATAGGTCCTAATCATAGTCCTCTTGCATACATAGCTCATTTTAGATCCTCTTTAAAAACTTTGCAAACAATCCTAGAAAGTATCCATATCATTGAACATTTCTTTATGGTGCTGAAAATAGGATCTTGACTTGGTCCCCTTTGTCTCAAAAATTTCAACACCCCCCCTCCCTTATCAATTGGTCATATTCCACCTTTTTCATGATGGATTTGACCTAACCCCTTTTACCAAAAGTGTCCCTTGTCCCTCAATCCTTTTTTTGTCAAGTCAATTTTCTTATTCAACCTCATGAGGTTATGGTCTTAGGTTTGCCTCCTTTCCAAAGATTTATTGTCTAAGTCCAAAAAACCAAAAACATAGTTGCATAAACCTTAGATTGCATTTTGCATAATCTCCTTGCATTTCAAAATTTGCATTTCCAAAAATAAAAATAAAAATGTTGCATTTGCATATAGTATTAATGCCAGTTTTCAAAAGATCTCAAGCATCCAAAAGGCAACAAGATCTTTATCTACCTATGTTTACATCAAAACCAAAATCTCTACTACCTTTTGATCCAAGATAAGGTGTTTCATATCAGAATCAAACTGACCTAATCAACATGCAACCATTGGAAGAAGAACATAAAATATTTCATGACCCAAGACATGTCAAATTTTCTCAAGGACCTATCACCACACAGATGATCCCTGGTACAACCCTAAGAAAGGATCTATGAAACATGGGATATCCTTCAAATACTTCCCCAAATTTTGGCACTATTTAGTGGGGACCCCCACCAACCTTTGAACCAATTTTTTGTACCTATGCCACCTAGCCAAGGTAGTGTCCCACCTACACCTGAGGAGGAATCCCAACAAAATTTTCAATTCAATCAAGTCCAACCCAACTATCTGCAATAACAACTGATGAAAAACACATATTTTGGATCTTATCAACCTCTTGTACCACCACAAGATAATCAAGATCCTAGAAATGCCTCAAGTCCTTCTTTGGATTCTGGAGACTTACATGAAACATTTGTTTCCTTCAAATATTTACCTAAAGAGGAGATTGACAAAGCTTTCAAAAACAAGAAGGTTTGGCAGACATTAATGTATCTCATGACTCAAGATCCGAGATGATATATCAAAGTGATACAAAAAACCAATCCTCATTTTTTCTTGGAATGTCAAAATCTTGCACAATCTACTTTGGAAGAGAATGAAGCCTTAGTGATTCAAGATAGAGAAAAATGAGAGCACACCTACGATGAGTGAACTATGGTGGCAACATAAAAAAGACAATGAAATGATTTAACTATCGATATTCCTGAAAAGGAACAATATATACCATTGGACAATCCTTTATTTGAAGAGATACTACCTCCTCATTCAGAGACAGTGAATGCTACAAAATTCCCCAAGAAATATCCTCAAAGAATATAGAGGATTGATTTTAATAAATGCTTGCCCAAAGAACCAAATGAGATGTTCACATTTCCTTGGGGAATTCCAGATGTACCCCCTTTTTAAGAAAAACAACGAGGTGGTCCTCCTTTGGTAAGACATGCAACATTCCAAGGAAGTAATTCAAATGCAACAACATCCAAAGGACCATTCATTGAACCAACAAGGGTACCCACATTTGATGCATTTCATGTGACTACTACAAGTATGCCAAGTCAGTTTCAAGATCAAAAGAAGAAGAGCATCATTAATATCACATCAATTCCACCTAAGGTGACCCAACAAGCACATGTAACACAACAAGTGAAAAAATCCCAAGTGACTCAACAAGAACCACCTGTGGATATAGCACAACTAGTATAGGAACAATTTTTAGCACAATTTAACATTATGTCTCAATAAAAACAATCAAAAAGTAAGATTGCAAGTCTTGGCGGTATACTTGCACCACTCGGATTTCAACAAGATCATAAATTGCAACAACAAACAATGCAGGTGGGTCAAGAATCTCATCCTATCACACAACATGTACAAGGTCTAAAGGTGCAACAAGTGCACCCACAAAAACAATAACATATTCAAGAAAATGTACAACAACAACATGCTTTACAACAACAATATGCTCAACAACAACAACAACAACATGCTCTACAACAAAAATATGCTCAACAAAAAAAACAAAATGCTCTACAACAGTAGTATGGTCAACAAAAAAAACATGTTCAACAACAACAACATGTTCAAAAATAATACATTCTGCAATGACAACAATATGTTTCACAATAAAAAAAATGTGTCGTAACACAACATCATATGGTGCAATCTCAACAACAGTATGCACTATGGTGTCAACAAGTTTCTCAACCATACTATGTGACACAAGGTCAACAATCTAATCTTGCACCAATAAATCATCAACATGTGGAAGATCCTCAACAACATGCCAGACAACAAATGGTGCCACTCCATGACATCTCATCTAAATCATTAGAATCAGAGGCCTTGGAATATAATCAACACTCGATGGATTCTAAGTAGAGACATCATTCTGATAGATATGGAAAAGCGATGAATTATTCGCAGAATGATGACATGATTCAACAAATCCAATGCCTGCAAAAACAATTGAATGATTTACAATTCAAGGACAAAAAGACACATTATACGGAATGAGATCTATGTTCTAATCCATTTGATGAAAGAATTTATATGCCTCCTTTCCCAAAGAATTTTGAAGTACCCAAATTTTAAAATTACAAAGGAAAAGGTAATCCAATTGATCATATTAGGAAGTTTTATAATTTTTGCATTGAGGTTCAAAATGATGACACATACCTCATGCAAATCTTTCCTCGAAGCCTTGTCATTCAAGTAATGGAATGGTACTCAAAGTTACCGAACAATATCAGGTCATGGAAAGAATTGGCTCATAAATTCATCCCTCACTTTGCATTCAACATATCAAGCGAGGTTATGTTGACTGAATTATGCATAACTAAACAAAATTTTTGAGAATCATTCAATACTTTCCTGTTGTGATGGAGGAATTCGGTTAGTCAATGTCCTTTTGATGTTCCAGAAGAACAACAAATACAATTATTCATTCAAAATTTGGTACCATAAATGATGTATGACCTCAAGATGAAATGACTAGGTACCATTCAAAATCTCATGAACAAAGGAATTGATATTGAAGATGCTCTTATTGAGAAAGGAGTACTTAAAATCAACAAGGACAATCATAATGTGAGAACTTCAAGTGACAAGCCAAAATTTTGGTCTTTGAACAAAAAATTCACAAATAATGGCATTGTCGATGCCCAAGTAGTCAACATGACACAATAAAAAATGAGTATCAAAGGACCTACTATTACAAACATGCAAACACTGACTCAAGCACTACCTCAAATGTCAGCTCTAGTGCAACCTCAAATGAAAACAAATAATAACACACAACAAAATTGGCAACATCGACCACCTAAAAATAGAGATGGGCCACAAAGAAAATTCACGCCATTGGGTGAACCACTTCATTCTGTGTTGCAATAGTTATTGCAAAAAAATTACCCTGAATTACCTGAGATCCTGAATGAACCAACAGTTAAACCCCCTTTGTGGGATGATAACAAATATTGTGATTATCATAAAAAAAAAGGACACAAAACCAATTCCTTCTATCAATTAAAACATAAAGTCCAAGATCTCATTGATCAAGCTATGATTGAAGTCAAACCCACAGTGGGATCTTCCAATACTGACCATACTATTTTCACTAATCCTTTGTTGGATCAGGATAAATGAAATTCCTTGGAATCAAATTCAAATTTCAAGAACAATGTCAATTATACTCAGACTGGCCATGATTATACCATCAATTGTTTCTCTGAGTCTCATACACATGTATCCACTTTGACCTTTCAAGATAGTAAGCCTCAATGCACAGTCACCACCTGATGTACGGGTATTAGTGTTCTTGGTGCACCATCTAAACCCAAGGTACCTTCATATTAGAATCTTATCGACCAGCTTGGTAAGACCCCTACCTTGATATCTATCCTTGATCTATAGCACACATCCCCACAACACAAGAAAGTCCTTGACAAAGCTTTGAAAGAATCCACTATTTTGACCAACATTGACACTGACCAGTTTCAGGCAATGATGGGGCACTTCTCTGCATCCTAGCATGTCACATTTTCAAAAGATGATGTTCCACATGACCAACTTGGCCATAATAATCCCCTTCATCTTGAAGTCTTTGTCCACAATGCCAAAATCCAGCAAGTCATGATAGACAGTGGAATAGAACTTAAAATGTTTACCTTAAAGCTTGTCCTTGATCTTGGCTACAATGAGAGTGATATTGAACCCTCTAGGAGGATCAAGATAAAGGCATATGATGAAGCTGAATGTCCTTCCAAAGGAGTCATCATACTTTCGATTAGAATTGGTTTGGTTACTGAAAATAAATTGCTGCAAGTTTTGGACCTCGACTTGCCCTACAAAATGATCTTAGGATGCCTATGTTTCCATGGAATGAAGGTGATTCTGCTTCACGTATCACCAATATCTAAATTTTTTTCACAATGGAGCTGAGATCACTATCCCAGGTGATCCTAACCCTTTCCAATTCTGTGCTAATTTGAAAGAAGGGCCCAGACAATAGGTGCCTACCAACAGTATAGTTGCCCCGTCCAATTCTTCCAAATATGTTGATGCAACCACCCTTGAAAAAATGGTCAAAGGAAAGATGAATATTGAAGATAAAGGTTGTGGAGAGTATACCATGGCACAAGCCTTTCACATTGAGAAGCTTCCTCTCTCTTCAAAACCCTATAGAAAACCAAAATTATTATAAAAACAACCACCCAAGACCACCATGAAAGTTATGCTCTCGCCCACATTCAGTAGGTGGGGAGGTTTGCATGAGGAACATATATATGACAATACATCTAGTTGGATCTTCAAAGACAAACAAAAACAAGAAAAAGAACCCACTGAGATACATGCTGAAAGATATGGGTCAGGGTTCACACTCATGCAAAAAAAAGGCTATGATGGGCATGATGGTCTTGCAGTACACAAGCAAGGGACTGTTGAACCTATTGATGTAAAAGGCCATCCTCCTCATTTGGGAATTGGATTTAAACCATTGCCAATTGGCTCTTCGAAAGCCAAAATGGCCTTATGTAAAAATGTAGATGTTTTGAATGATAACAAGGCATTGGCGGTCCCCCATTCTGAAACTATTGATTCCAATGTGTAGGAATGGATGTCCTATTCATCTAGTTATACTTATGAGCTTGACCATGTCTTCCATGAATCTGATGAACCACCAATTGAAGACAAACATGTTAACACAATACCTCCTCCAATAACCTGTCCTGATCCCTGGGCTAGGATTTTCTTGGATCCCTATCTTGAACCTTCAGTGCACGAAGTTGCTGACTCTAAAGACATTGATGTTTACATTTTTTACTTTACCTATGGCCTAGAAAACATTTTCACTACTGATGATGACATCCCCCTAGTTTACCCTAAAATTATTGATTGGGACAAACAAGGATCAACGAGCTTAGATTGCTTCAAAAATCATGAAGCAATAGAAAAATTCTTTGAGCTCTGAGAGGGCATGCCATCTAGCAACCACAAAGAAAGGTTCTCTATTGAACTTGTTTCTACAACATATTTTGGTGATTCAAATCCATCTTCTAGTCAAAAAAATGAAAATGATAAAATTAAAAAAGGAAAATTGAAAAGAATAGGTTCTCGGGTGAAAACTAAAAGGTGTCAGTTGACCATGTAAAATTAAAATCAAAGGATGTATCTGAGGGTGAAAACCTCTTTGAGGTACCCAAGGATGGAAGATTGGACATACCCCCTCTAAAGGAGAAGTTGAAATTTCTCATTTAAATGACCGAGGAATCAACTTGGGAATGCCAAACAATCCCAAAATCATACACTTTGCAGCATCACTATCAGCAAAAGAGAAGGATGAATTTGTCAGATTATTTATTGATTGCTAGATTAATTTTTCCTTGTCCTACACTGATATGCTTGGCCTCAATCTTAAATTAGTTCTTCACCACCTCCCCTTGAAGCTAGGCGTGAAACTTGTCAAACAAAAACTGGGGAAAATGCATCCCCAAATAGCTCTACTGGTAAAAGCAGAATTGAAGAAATTAATGGATGCTGGTTTTATCTGACCTATAGATTATGTAGACTAGATTTCCAATTTGGTACCTATCACTAAGCACACTGGGGGCATAAATATATGTACTGATTTCTGTGATCTAAATAAGGCATTCCCAAAAGATGATTTTCCTTTTCCTAACATCAACATTATCGTCGACATGACTGCAGGGTACGAGATGCCATTACTGATGGATGGTTTGTCTAGTTAAAACCAAATTCAAATCACTCCTAAAGATCAACCAAAGACAACTTTCACATGTCCTTGGGGAACTTATTGTTGGAATGTCATACCCTTTAGCCTCAAGAATGCCAAAGCAACTTATTAGTGGGGAATGACCACAATCTTCCATGACTTCATGCATAGCCTAATGAAAGATTATGTTGATGACCTCCTCTATAAGTCTATGACCCATAAAGATCATTTATGTATTCTAGCCAAAATTGTTGAGAGAATGGAAGGATATAAGCTTCACTTAAATCCTAAAGAGTGTGTTTTTGGAGTTATTTCTAGACAAATCCTAGGCTATATTATATCTCAACGAGGTATTGAAGTGGATCCTACAAAGGTGCAATCTATTTGAGAAATCCCTCCACCCAATACTCGAAAGAAGCTGAGAAGTCTACAAGGGAAACTATAGTCTATCCGCCGGTTCATTTCACAGCTCGTAGAAAATGGACAGTCCTTTCAAAATATATGGGATAAAGGTGTGAATTTTTATTAGAATGAAAAATGTTTGCACTCTTTCCAACAATTGAAAGACTATCTATTAAATCTTCCAATCTTGATGTCTACCATTCTAGGAAAGCCATTCATCTTGTATATTTCTACTACAGAAACTACATTGGGTGCTCTTCTTGCACAACATGATGAAAAAGGCAGAGAAAGAGCTATTTATTACATAAGAAGAACATTGGTTTGATACAAATTGAATTTTTCACTCGTTGAACGATCCTGTTGTGTTGTGGTTTTTGCAACACAGAAATTAAGACATTATATCCTACCTCAGAAAACCATGCTCATGTCCCAGATTGACCCATTGAAGTATGTTTTAGGAGAAGAAGCTCTCATAGGTCGCATAGGCAAATGGGTCATGAGCCTGAGTGAGTTTGACATAGAGTATGTGGACTAGAAAGTTATAAAAGGCCAGGTGATAGAAGATCAGCTTGCAAATGCACCAGTTCCAGATGATCATTCATTGCTCTTAGAATTTCTAGATGAGTCTATTTCCACATTCATTGACTCTAATGAATGACAACTCTATTTTTACGGCTCACAAACTAGACATTGATTAGGGGTAGGCATCATGTTTGTCACCCCACAAGGTGATGTCATACAAAAATCCTACAGAATTGCATTTGCATGCACCAACAACATCACTAAATATGAAGCCCTTGTCACTAGGCTCAATCTTTATATTCAATGGAAAATCCAACATATCAGAGTGTATAGTGATTTGCAATTAGTCACCCGACAAGTCACTGATGACTATGAAAAAAAAGATGAAAGGTTAGTACCTTACAAATAGTTGGCTGACTTTCTAAAGGAGCAATTTGTCACAATTAGCATCTGATAACTTCCTAGGGTACATAATAAATAGGAAGATGCTATGGCCACTATTGCTTCTATGATCGACATGCCAAGAAGTGAAGAAAGATGTGAATTTCTTATTGAGCATCTGAATCTTAGCTCATGTGTGATATTTTTTGTCTCGATTCCCCTTGGTACCAAGATTTTTATGATTACCTACAAGCCAAAATTGATGGGGAGGTCACCTTTCTCTTCTAGACTCCTACTCTTTCTTAGGAATCTCACCTTGGATCCTATTTACTTCAGGATCCTCTAGACTCACTCTTGAGTCTCTTAGGGTTACTCACAGACCCTAACTAGAGGGATTTCTATACTCCTCTCTGAGGTTTCCTACCCACCAAAATGTCTCATTCTTCACCTTATCTTACTCTTCATGACTGAATACAGTCAATCATGCACATTCTCCTTCTATCTCTCTCTCTCCTACAAGTTCTCTAGCCGGACCATTAAGCTCGCCTAGGACTTGTCTACCATTCTGACTAGCCTCTTTTCAATCTCAAACACACGAACAGAAATAAAATACATGCGGGATGATTCTTGACAGTCACACTCCATAGAATGGATTATCAGAGTCAAAAAGCATCCATGATACTTAACTGAATTCAAAATCCTACTCTACAGAAGTCTGCACACAAAAGAAGCACACACAGAAAACATAGGAAACTATATCTTTATTGAAAACTAGAAATTACAATGCAAATTGAAATATTTTCTGTTGGTCTCCTCAGTCTCTAATTTCTCCAACCACCAAATTCTACAAGGTTTCTTCCTCTATTTTATATTCAACCTCTTCTTGATTTGTAACCGTTTCTAGGTTACCTGCCGTCTGAAGATTCTTAACTGCCTCGGCTCTTCATCTTCTCCTGCAACTGTCATCGATCATCATCAGCATGGCCATCAACATGGAAAACATTTTCCTCCATGTCATTCTCTTTTATTTTGGCATTTTTTGACTTTTCAACTCTTTCTCATCTCGGTCAGACACTTACACTGCTTCGAATGTTAATCGCATAGTCGCGAGTTAAAATCACTATGCATGTTTTGATTTGTGACCTTGCGATATAATTCTCATCATGCACTCTCCATACTTACAACCAAGCTACCTATTCCTCTACAACCTTGCGCTGTACTGTTGTTGCGCGCTCGCAACCCTTATACCTGAGCTACCAATTCCCTTGCGACTGAGCGATGAGCTCTTATCGCGTGCTCACAATGCTTGTTACCAAGCTGACATTTTCTCTAAGAATGAGTGATACAATGCTCATTGTTCTCTCACAATGAAATGAACTAATCTATCTGTTGTTTTGCGACTATGCGATGCATTGTCGTTGTGCACCCGCAACACTCTGACCTGAGCTGCCGATTAGTCTACGGCTGTGCGATGAGCACTTGTCGCACTCTCGCGCACTTATAAACTTAACTGTCTATTCACCTCATGACTGTGCAATTCCTCCTCGTCGCTCACTTGCACACTTCAAAACTTAACCGTCGGTTGACCGGTGACTACGCGATGGGTTAATGTATTGTCATCGCAGCGTCGCAACCGTTTTCCTTTAACCACCTATTACCCGCTGACTGAGCGATAGAACATCATCGTGTTGTCACAGAGTTTCCAAACTATCCACCCATTAGCTACCGACTGTGCGATGAGTATAATGTCATCAGTTTTTAACCGCCCTACGCTAGGAGTTAAGAGCTATTAGCGTTTAGGAAGATAATTGTCTACTAACCAAACAGGACTAACTACTAACCATGATCTTCTCCCGGACCACCATTACTAAACTGCTAGGGTTTTGGAGCTAAAACCCTAGGGTGCTCTGCACCATACTCCCCCCCTGAGAAGGAGAAATTAGTTTGAATTAGTCGACAACAATGCCAAACTAATTCCTTGTTTTCTGTAGTCTTCTTCGTCCATCCATGTCACTTCTGCTTTTGGTAACCCTAACCATTTTACAAGGTACTCTCTGTATACCCTACATCGAGTGGTCTTCTGCACTCGTGAATCCAAGATTTTCTCTGCTTGCAACTTGGACTTAGTCTTCACCTGTATACCTTGAACATCTTTTCCTACTTCCATCTGCTGAGTAATTTCAGGTATCACGAGTCCTCTGTATGGAATAAGATCCTGCACATTAAAAATAGGCGATATATCCAAATTGTTAGGTAAATCAATTTTATAGGCATTCTGCCCATACTTCTTCAATATCCCGCAGGGACCTATTCTCCTCATTTGCAACTTAGTAGGAATCCCCTTCTATAATATGGCTTTGTTCAGATGTACCATTACCAGATCTCCAATTTGAAATTGGACTTCTCTCCTTCCTTCATCTACCTTCTCTTTTAATCTCTGATTTGACTCAATCAGATTCCTCTTCACCTGATCATGTATCTCCTTCATAGACTATGCAAAGTCATCAGCATGTCCACTTATCACTTCCTGTCCTTTTAATTCCCCGAGTTCACAAACTCCACGTGGATGCATGCATTATACAATCTGAAATGGACTTTTCCCTGTATTCATGTTAACACTATCATTATAAGAAAATTTTGCCTGTGGTAACACTTGATCCCAAGCTTGTCCATACTCCTTTGTTAAGCATCTAAGAAAATTTCCCAGCACTCTATTGATAACTTCTGTCTGTCCATCTATTTTAGTATGGTAGGCAAAACTGTGGGACAAATTAGTTCCCAATCTTCTTCATAAGGTCTTCCAAAAATGACCCATGAATTTGACATCTCTGTCAGACACTATGCTTACTGGAAAACCATGAATTCTAACTATTTCCTTGAAAAATAAGTGAGCAATATGACTAGCATCATTTGTGGTCTTATAGGGTATAAAATGGCTCATTTTTCTGAACCTGTCTACTACAACAAAAATGCTATCATAACTAGTCTTTGTCCTAGGTAACCCTACAATAAAATCCATACTCAAAAACTCCCAAGGCCTATCTGGTATGGGTAGTGGTTGATACAAACCAGCATTTGTCGAGGTCCCCTTTGCCTTCTGACAAACTGTGCATTTCTCTACATATCTCCTTACATCTTTCTGCATCTTCGGCCAGTAATAATATCTATTTACTAGTTCTAGAGTCTTGTTCAATCCAAAATGCCCACTCAAACATCCATTGTGCTTTTCCTGTATCAGGTTCTCTCTCATGGAACCCCTTGGAACACATAATTGATTGTCCCTAAACAAAAAACCATTTTGCACAGTGTAGTTAGCAAATTCACTGTGAAAATGATTTTCAAAATCAGATCATACCTTGTATGCTTGTGCAAAATCCTCATCCCCTGCATACAAATCTTTAAATTCTTCTACTCCAATGCTTCTCAGCTGTATTTCCTGCACTGTCAGCAGTCTTCTCCTTAAAGCATCTGCAACCTTGTTCACCTGACCTTTCTTATGCTTAATGGTGAATGTATAAGATTGTAGGAATTCCATCCACTTAATGTGTCTTAAGATGAGCTTCTCTTGAGTGTTTATAAAGCATAAAGCTTGATTGTCAGTATAAACTACAAATTCTTTACGCAATAAATAATGCCTCCACTTTCTCAGTGCTTGCACTAATGCATATAGTTCAAGGTCATAGGAAGAATACCTGGTCTTTGCTTCATTTAACCTTTCACTGAAAAAGGCAAGAGGTCTTCCTTCCTGACTCAACACTGCTCCAATAGCAATGTTACTTGCATCACACTCCACTGTGAACAATTTTTCAAAACTAGGTAAAACCAACACTGGCTTAGTGCCTACTTCTTTCTTCAGTTGCTCAAATCTTTCATTAGCCCTGTTTGTCCACACAAATTTTGTTTTCATTCCACCCTTTATTGTGTCCAACATTGGAGCACATATTCCACTAAAATTTCTGATGAACTTCCTATAAAACTGAGCCAATCCATGGAAAATTTTGATAGCAGTACCTGTCTTAGGTGTAGGCCATGTCAGAATAGCTTTGACCTTATCTTCATCCATCTTTAGATTGCCCTGTGACACTACAAAACAAAGGTAAACTAATTCCTTCTTCATAAACTCACACTTCTCCAAATTGATGGCTAGTTTCTCTTCTTGTAATCTCCTTAACACCATATCTAAGTGCTTGAGATGCTCTTCTCTACTCTTACTGTAAACTAGTATATCATCTAGGTAAACTACTACAAAGTTACCTCCTTTCTTGGGTGCTAGTACTACTAGTACTGCACATGGGCTGATACTCTTCCTTATCAATCCTTGATCCAACAGCTCCTGGATCTGCCTTGCTATCTCCTTATTCTGCATCGGTGTCATCTTATAAGTTGCCTTGTTGGGCAGTGAAGCTCCTGGTACAAAATCAATTTGATGGCTGACTGCTCTCTGTGGTGGCAATGTTGCTGGTGTACCATCTCTAATAATGTCCTTGTATTTTTCCAACACATCTTGGACT
>MU226050.1:1693545-1726544 GCA_018584345.1 Thuja plicata | reverse complement strand
TAATTTAGGTCCTAGGATAATCTAGAGTCCTTAGGATATCATTCTAAGCAAGAATTATCAAAACAACAAAAAGTTGCTAAGCAACTTTACAAAAATTCTTAAAAGTTGCTAATTAATGAGTTTCAACTGATTGCAACTGAATCTAAGGTAGTTGATCAGTGAAACATAGTTATATAAGAGTCATACAACCTTCCCAAAAGAACAGGTTGTTGGATGTAGACATTTTTATTCAAAATCAATAAAATTCCCTATTTTTTCCTTAAAAATCACTATTATTTTGATTCTACACGTGCTGTACAGACTGGGTGTGAAGTTTTAATGATTTGAGAGGATACTTTGGTGTGTTACCTAACCAATGCACTTGGTCTGAAGCAATTTGGTGATCGCTGGCCAGAGATAGAGCTTTTTCTTTCCTAACTTCCAGGAAACCCTAGTTACAGCAGGGTTTTGGGCAAATGGAGATATAGATCGCGAGTGTACCATCCAATTTGCACAAAACCCAAGGAAAATGGAAGAATTAGGAATGTATTTTATGATTCTAGAATCAGGAGAACAGAAGTTGAAGGGAACTATTTATGGTTGCAAGCCCTAGGCCAAATATTCGGATGTATTTGGTCCTGAATTGTAGGAATTTGCTTACCTAGTGTTAGATATGCACAAAGTGAGTAATCTAAAGGTGGATTAGGTGTTCTCAGATAACCTTGAAGAGATCCAGAGACCTGTCTTCAGTCTATGCACCCATTTCATTGGTCTTCCTTTGAAAACCAAGCCTATTAGGGCCCTATTAGGTCTGTGTACTTTGGAAGATTCTTGGAGTGCAGGAGTAGATCAGAAGTTGGTCTTGTGGGGTAGTGTTTGGGTTGTTGAACATCTTCACATTACATCATTTGATCTGGTGTTGGGAGTAGGTTGTGTCAGAAATCCCAAATTTTGTCAAGTCTAGCCTTGTAGCCCTGTTTTGGGAAGGGACTAGTAAACATTGTGGCAAGTTGCTAAAAGGGTGTTAGTGAACTTAGTGGTTGTTCTTAGGATTGTTAAAGGGGTATAAAAATCAGAGCAAAGTTTTGAGGCACTCTTTGGAGTCTTATTGAAAGTTGTAGTCTTTTGGAGCATTAGACCTCAAAGGTCTAAGAGGACCAAACCTTCCACTGTTGCACTCTGCATCACTCCCCCAGCCAATAGGTAATCCATGGCCTCATGTGTCAAGCACTAATAGACATGTGATCACCCCACATGTCACTGCAATCACCCTGTCATGTTGTCTCAAAACTATCTCCCACTGGATCTCGTAGTCCCAGATATCAAGGTCATCATCATCACTATCAAACAATCGGTGCAGTGCTGATCTCCTAGTTGTGTGGTCATACTCTACGACCTCACCATGGATGGGAATCCTGAGGATGTGCAACACATCCTCCAAGGTCACTTTCACCTCACCTATCGGTTGGTGGAACAAGCTCATCTCTGAATGCCACCGCTCTGCAAGCACTATAATCAAGCCTTGATTTTCCCTAATCTTGAGCATGTATGTGATATAGTACAGTCTCTGATGAATTCTTAGTCAATGTCATATATCAAGACATGTCGGTCTACTCTCTCGTGTCTTTAGAATCGTGAGCTCCTCATGTGATCACCGTGCAACTTTGGTAAAATTTATGTACTATATGTTACTTGTTGACCAACCTAGGACCTATTTTGACCAACTTTGACATAATTTTGACCTTTTCCTAGGGTCATGACCTATTTAGGAAAGTTTGGGGTGGTTTAGGACCCCCAAGGCCCTATTTTAGCCCATTTTCATATCCTTTTGCCAACTTCACAGTTTGGCTTACCAACTATGCAGCTTGGCTAACCAACTGCGTAGGTAGTACAAGTGGTCATCCCACCTGGGCTTGTTGTGTAGGTGGGAACATGACCTATTCATGTGGTCATGTGAGCTATGTAGGTGGGATGTGTGGACTGCAGTAGACCTTGTTTGACCCTTTTTTGACCCCTAAAGTTCCTAGAAATGTGTGTAAACCCTAGAAATCATTGAGGGGCTCAGATGTACTCACCTCACGTCCCACATTGGTCAACCATTGGTAGTTTCCCACTCGTTCCCTACACTAATTCTCCACTGGTACTTGATCCACCCTCCTTTCCCCAGAGCTCAAATTACTCCAAATGTGAGAGTGAAAATGACCTCCAAATCCCTCTCGAAGCCCTTTTATAGTACCTTGGTTGCCTAGATGGACATGTGACCCTTTCCTTTTGTGTTAGTCATGATGATTTTTGCACTCTGCACCTCATATCTTTTGCATTTGACCTCCAACTTTTGATCTATTCATTGCTATGGATCTGTCTCACCATTGTTGATAACTAGACCTATCATTTGCATTTTTTGGTCGATTTCTCATGGGGGCACCTGTGTATCCTGTTATCACTATCAAGGTAAGACTAGAAAAAGGCATGAAAAGAATATCAAGGTAACCAAAAACCCTAAAAAATATGCTAACCTATATAATATAACATTAGAGCCATTGAAATATGAATTCACAAAGAATATGCAATAATAACATAAGAACTCCCTTCATGTGATGCTCAAATGTCTTCATTTCTTCTCCATAAAGGTGGATTATGTTTCTCTTTGACAATAACACAATTGCACAAAGAACTTGAAAGTACAAATTGAAAGTGAGAATACTAGGAGATAGTGGTTCTTAAAATTAAATAAGAGGATTGCATCCCAATTTATAGAAAATGAGGAGCAATTAGGTGAATTACAATTCATAAATTCAATGCATAATAGAGGGAAAAGAAGGTAGGATTTTGGAAGCATGATTAGGAGGAAATTGAATAAGGAGATATTGAAGATATATGGGAGATATTATGAAGCACCTTAGTAGGGATGTGAACTACAATTAAGGGATATGACAAATTAGGTGAGATTGGGAGTATTTAATTCAATAAATAAACCAATAATCCTCACAAATCAAAATTAGCATTTATGAAATTATAAAATCCCATAAATTAGAATTAGCCAATTAATTAATTTTTAAATAATTTTGATTTATTCATAAAGAATAGCGACAAAACTTAGGTTATTCATCCCAAGAGGATAGATTAGTGAATTATTGGCCAAATTGAAGGCATTAATGCGCAATTGGTTTGATTTTGATACTATTGATAAGGATTAGAATCAATTCTAATGATTCTAGATTAGTTTAGGAAATCATGAGGCATTAATGAGCTTTCAAAATGCTCTCATGATAATGATTGGAAATGATATAATGGCATCAATGAACTTGGATGACACCAAAGGATAAATAAAGATAAGGAGACATCGATGAAATTGAACAATACTCCTGAAATGTGAAAGTGACAGCAAGGCATCGATGAAATTTGACAATGCTCTCAAAATGATGATTGATGAGGAAATAGCATCAATGAACTTTGACAATGCTATTGGAGGAATTAAATGATAATAAGGCATCAATGAACTTTGACAATGCTAGAGGATTTATTGAAAGAGATTGATAATACATTGGTATGATTTTGGAATCAAATGTATTTTGAATTATCTTGGATTGATTTAGGATGATTAGGACTTGGTTGGACTGATCTGGGAAGATGGTCAATTTAGCCAAAATGAAAGAAATGTTAGTAATTGATGACGTGGAAGAATGACACAATATTAATGAATGATAAAGGTCAAACACACAATATAGAAGACATGTTAAAAAGGGGGCATAGGAAATGAACCATTTTTAGGTGTCTACATTTTTCCCCTCTTTAATACAATGTGATTATGAGTGTTGGCTCAAAAAATAATTAAAATCATGCCCCACTGGATAGACATGATGAAGGTAGGATGCCCCCTTGGAAAATTGGGCAGAAATTGATACAAGGACAATTTTTTGAAAAGAGAGATGATTTCTAGGATTGACAAAAGAAATGTTAGGACAAAGAAGAATTTAGATGAAGAAATGTTAGTAAGATGGAAATACTTTGGCTTTCATAAGTGTAATTATGTCATAAAAGCTTATTTTCATATTGCAAAATTGAATGCAACATATCGTGGAAAAAAATCCAGAGCGAGAAGGTCATCCTTTTGTGTAAACAAACACAATGCAAATAAAGGATGATCTTCTCCATCCCAAAGAATACAATAGACATGCCCCAGAATATCATGAGATCATCAAACAAGCAGCAGATAAAGAAAAAAACTGATTATGAAACATCCTAGCTACTCTCATAAGTTCAGATAATATCATCGAGTAGCATAGGAATATGATCAAAAAAGAAAAATCAATGAAAGATAAAAACACTCACTGAAACAATGTGAGCCAAAAATCATTCTGATCTTTTTGTTACTTGCATTAAATATTCTTTGTTTGATAGCTTATTTTTGAATTGATTGATTGGATGATTGATTAGATAGATTGGATAGATTGATTGGTTGATAGCAAAGATCGTAAGATCAAACAGGTCTAGCCAGATTGAATATTGAGTCACAATGATTTAGATCGCGTGTGTGATCGCACAGGATTGATGATTCTACCACTAATATCTACAAACATGATGATCGTCTCACAAAAAGAAGACAAGTATGTACAAATTTATTGCATATTTTAAAGAAGCTTTTGCAATTTTTAGGATTTTTGAGATATTTGAAATTTTTTGTCATGATCTTTTTTCAAGACTTTTTAAGATTTTTAGGATTTTTTTTAGCATCATATGTGATTTTTTTAAGGTCTTTTTCATGATCATATTTAATTTTTTAGAAAAAAATTTAGGACATTATTTGATTTTTTTTGGATTTTTAGCTTCTTATTAGAATTTTTAGGATTTTTTGAAATTGTCCCCAATGTCCAGCAAGGGAAGGACATTTTGAAAGGAGAAATTGATTGGTAAATGGAAAAAGGCCAAGGGTCATTGGATTCAATTTTGTTAGGTGCCAAGGACTATCCATGAAATGGGATAACAATTTTTTTCACCAAGCTAGGGGACTAGACAAGACAATGATAAGGTAATGAGATAGTGCAGTGGATAGAATGTGAGAAATGGACATGTCAAGAGGTTTTTTTTATGAAAACATGTTTTGCATTGAATGTCCTAATTTTACATCAAGACCAAGATAGAGAGTTTAATAGGATAATGTTAGGACCTGGATAGGATAGTGACAAGATATAAATAGGAAAATGATAGGATATGAATAGGATATGCAAGATCAATCAGGGATAATGAGAAAGGATATAGAATATGGATGAAAGGTTGTGATAGGATAGGCCATATAGACCAAAGGGATCAAGACAATGTAAATTAGATAGGACATGTGATGCTTTCAAGGGAGATTTGTAACTGTGTAAAGATCAAAGTTAGGGAAAATAGCATATGATAATGGATATGAAAGACAGGCTAATGGAGGACATGTTGGGGATAATGGAGGATAACATGAATGGAATCTATCCCCAAGTATAGATTGCAAGAAGTTCATAGAATTACACATGACACCTGTTTGCCAAGTTTTCATCATGGTACTTGCCCAAAGTGCCTATTTGCCAGCTTTTCACTATTCAATGAAATTATTTCTCTTGACTCTTTTTTTGTGTTACCAAGATCCCTGTTTGCCAGGTTTTCATCAGGGAAACTTCTTTTTTTCTTTTCTTTTTTTTTTTAAATTTTTAAATTTTTTTGACTTTTTGGAAAAAACTAGATGCATAAAATGACATGGACAGAGGACTCAAGTGCCTTACTCTTTGAAATTTAATTTTGAAAGATATTGCACAAAGACATTGGTAGGGTAATGAAAAAGGGATATGAAGTGGGTGATTGGATAAGGATGGGACAAGATTTATGAAAAATATTGGATAGGTTGGATGAAAGGTTAGAAAATAGGTGTTGGATGATAAAGGGAGTGAAAGAAGGATGGATGTTGAATGGATGGATATGGGTGCAAGAAAAACATTGGAACACACCTTGAGGGGTGATGGAGTCAAGGAGGAAAAATATATTTTTGAGTTTGAGGTATTAATGAAGGAATGGATATGGATTTTGGGACATAAGGACCCAAAATGGATGTGGAAGATGGAAGAAATTTAGATGGAGAGATAACAACTTTGGATGCCAATTTGGACTTTTCTTTGGGACTTTGTGCTTCAAGGAACTTCTTCGAAATCCACATGCTTTTTTATTTTTCATTATTTTGTGGGTCCTTAGAATGCATTGATTGCATAAGAGATTTAGGAACCCATATGGATTTTTACTTTATTTTTTGCTCAATGGGCCTTTGTGGGATTTTGGAATTTTCTTTTAGGATCACATTTATCTTTTTTTGTACAAGTCAATTATACTAGACATGTTTATCCTTGATAGCATGTGGATTGCTTGATTTGTGGATTTTATTCTTGGCATCCAAATTTCTTTGAAAGGGTAAGGAATTCATGGAGGGAAAAGGTAAGGGATTGTGAGCTAGTGGAGGGAGGAATATATGGACCTAAGATTGATGGAAGGGTTGAAGGGGGAGGTATATGTCTGGATTTGGATTTTGAAGGGATACCAACGCCTTGAGATGTGGATTTATTATTAATATCATGGTCATTAGAATTTTCTTGGACACGCAAGGGTTCCAATATACATTTTGCATGGATGTCTAACCCTTTGACTTGATAATGCTTTGTTTGACTAGTAGTATAATTTCTACAAGATTTGAGTTCATTATTATGAGGTGTGAATGATATGGAAGGACTTATAGCACCATGAGGTAGACTAGACTCAATAGAACTAGGGGAACCCATTTGAAGTGCAAGGGGTTTATGAACAACTTGCATAGATGTGATTGGATAACAAGGGGGATTTGAAGGATTAGGACAAGGAGAAGAATGGATGGATGGATCTTGAGGAGGATCTGGAGGAATAATGGGATCTTTTGGGGGATCCAAAGGGATGATGGGACCTTTTGGAGGACATGAAGGTGAAGGGACACCTTGATCTTGACTTGGAAAGGGATCTTAGGAAGACATGGAAGGGAGATCATGATCTTTCTTAGGAAGTGGAAGGTCAATGGGATTTGGAAGAACATTTTGGTTTGGGATTGGAAGGGGATCATCTTGGATAGGAGATTTAGGGATAATATGATCATCATGAGGCTCAAGGAAATGGGATCTTTCTCAACAACTGGGGGGATTGGTCATCATTGGGATCTTGATCTTGATATGTTTTTAGACATGTTTCTTCATACTTTGTATCATCCACTTGACATGGGATATGCATTTGGATATGTAAAGGGGATTCTTGAAAGGGGTCAATGTCTGGACATGAGAGAGATGGACTTTGGATGAGACTCTCATGAATAGGATTCATTGAAATTAGAGGACATGGTGTAATTGGATTGAAGGAAATTGGGCTATGCATCAGATTAGCTTGGATTTATTTCATGGATAGCCATTGAAAGGTTGCATTGTTGGAAGAATCACTTGATGGGGATGTAGGAAATTTCTCTTGTGAAGTTTGTAGGGATGAAGGACTCGAGGAAAACATGGATGTTTCTTGAAGGTTAATTTCTTGAGAGGATGTAGGTATATCATCCATGTGATTTTGTTGGGATGAGTCATTGCTAGACATGGGTGAATTATTTGTTTCATCCTCTTCCTTTATAGGATCCATTTTTTGGTAAACAAATTTCAAACTTTTATATTTGAACTTTCGCTGCTTGGTTGATTTTTCTAGTGATACCACATTATTATTTATAGGTTGGAAAGAATCCGGTGATTGAAAATGTGGCACAATAGGTTTTTCATTTCTTATGATTGATTGATGTTCAAAAGATGGCACACTTGAACTAGCCTTTGTTTAATAAGACCATGGTGGTGAATTGGAGGACACAAAAGGACCCTCATGCAATGTTATTGTTTGTGATCTTGGAATTGATTGTCTTGTTCACATGATTGGTACAAGAGGTTGTGAAATTGTTTGAAGATCACTTGGTTGCATTGGAATGAAGATTGGTTCATAACTTGGTGGTGGCCCTAGTTGAAATATGCCACACTCTAGTTTAAGGATTTGTTTGGGAATTTGGTTGAATGATTAATTTGAAATTTGAGTACATGGAGAATGATTGGAAGATTGATTTAATATACCATAATCTAGGACTTGGTTAAAAAATGTTGGCTCTTGCACAATATTGAATTGGGCTTTGTTAATTTTTCATTTGCCTCATTGAGTTGTAAAATAAGTTTTGGTATCTTTGATTTCTTAATAAGAGATTGTGTCAATTTCACCAAAATATTCACTTGGAAATCCAAGGAATTTGGCCATCTCCTCTATAATATTTATCATCTTTTCTACCCTCTCTTCAGAGA
Source organism: Thuja plicata (assembly GCA_018584345.1). NCBI lineage: Eukaryota > Viridiplantae > Streptophyta > Pinopsida > Cupressales > Cupressaceae > Thuja > Thuja plicata. The sequence continues at coordinate 1,718,205 of MU226050.1, read as the reverse complement.
TCTTCTTTTCTTTATCTAATTTTGTTTACAAGTTTTGAATCATGTGTGCATGGATTTGATGCAATTTATTGTTTGGTTGTGTTGATGTCATTTGTCTTGCCTCAAAGGCTTGTTGTGGAAAAGGTATATCTTATCTTTGATAAAATGGTAATTATAATTTTCCTTGTGATGGAAACATGGATTTATAAGTTTCCTGTTGCCTTTGGAGGCTTTGAACGTAGTGAAGATGGACATGATGCCTATATGCAAATGCAAGATTTTTTTGACTTTTTTTTGGAAATGCAATTTTTGAAATGCAAGGAGATTATGCAAAATGAAATCTAAGGATTATGCAACTATATTTTTGGTTTTTTTGGAATTTGACAAGAACTATTTGGAAAGGAGACAAACCTAAGGGCACAACATTATGAGGTTGAATAAGAATCTTGACTTGAAAAAAAGGATTGAGGGACAAGGGATAATTTTGATAAAAGGGATTAGGTCAAATCCATCATGAAAAAGGTGGAATGTGACCAATTGATAAGGGGGGGTTGAAATTATTTGGAAAAAGGGGACCAAGTCAAAATCCTATTTTTAGCACCATAAAGAAATGTTTTATGATTTGGATACTTTCTGTTGGAATTAATGGGAAGTGTGTACTAAGAGGGGGGGTGAATCAGTACATCTAAAAATTTTGTATCCTTTTAATCAATTAACCTTTGTGTAATCACTTGTTTATCCAACCATCTGATCTATACTATCTTGATGTAAGATATATCAATTCATAAACTTAACATACAAGTGAACATTCATAGAAACATTCATGAAAGTAATTGACACATAACACAAGATATGATATCACAGAAAACTCCTGTTAAGAAGTAAAAATTACAGTGTGGATGCCACCCACAAAATATTCACTATCTATAGATTGGAAAGGGTCGTTAAAGCTGAAAATTTGATCACTTTGGATGATCTACCTAGTTAAGACTATCTGTGGAGACCTATTAAAGTCTACTTGATTAAGATCTTTAGATACACTATTGAGTGTGCACTCAGTTAAGAGATTTATAGTTGGACTGTTAAATCCACCTTCCTTGAAAGGATTTTTACACTTTTCTTCACTTGTTAGAATGATATAAAATTACAATTTGACCTGGTATATGCAATCTCCTATTTTTGATATAGATCCATTTATTTTTACATGAATAAATATAGCACCTAATGTGATTGAATAATACCTCTAATATTTGGTAGCCTCTGTTCTTGGTTCTTGCTAACCAAAATTACCTTTTTCTATTCTAGTTATTAAAACCTTCAATCTAATCCATAGATGTGCTCATAGGATTCATTCATCCTCTCTTCTATATTCACCTAACATATAATGAATTATTGCATTATCTATTTATAATATGGATTGACTTCATTAAATTTCATGTAAAACAATGTTAACTCTAAGATCAAGTTTACAACTTTACCTTGATCTCCTAGTCTATGTGTTTTAAATCAGGTAGACTGATTAAAGAACTTACATTCATGTTCCTTGTCCCTAAATAAATGGTTTTAAAAACAAATCAAGATTCTATAAATAGAATAATACTATTTTATCTAACGTGGAAGTTAGATCCACTTTTTGCGGGCTATAACTGACTTTTGGTTTCTGACGGTTGGTTATGCTCTGAAATCAATTGACTTTCTTTTGGCTGCCTTGCTTGAACTATTCTCTCATATTTCTCTTTAACTACCTCTCGGGTTGCACTATATCCTACACATTGAGTTCCTCTATTGCGTTCCTCTTTATCCTTTCCACTTTGCATTTACGGTGTACACACAAAATTGTGTCATCGGTTTTCTTTGTACATAGCCATTTTTCGTGATCTCTTGTATCTTCATTTTTGGTTTTCTCTTTGTCCTACCTTTCAGTGTATTCTTACCAAAAGTCTTGTTTTCATACTAATCAAAAATCAATGTCATCAATATCCTCCTTTGACATTAGTATCAAAAACTGATATGCGCAAAATACTAAGAAAATGTTAAGTATGTACAACATTTATAATCCTTACTCATTTCATGAGTCCCCCAATGTGTATGCTGGTATATCATTATTTTCCCCTTTTTTGGTAGAACTGTATAGTTTCCTACCTATCTATACATATCATATATATTTCCCCCTTTTTATATTAAGGTAAAATGTGTATACCTTATAGTTTATGAAAAATGTGAGAGTGTGAAGACTTCATGTCTTCCATCATATTCTCCCATTGTTCTTTCAAGTTCTCTAGATACGTGTGCTCAAGTGTTATCTTGGAATTCATATCATAGATTTTTTCTGCTACAGACATCTCAAGGTTTGCTATCAGTTGCCTTGCTAAACTATTGTGTTGTTGAAGTAGTGTTATATTTGGTAGAAGTTGATCTTGGAGCTTGGTGACTTCTTCCCTAAATTGTATCTCTGCTTCCCACAGTTCCTTCCTTAACCTTTTGATCTCAATGATATTTTCATAATGCAACTTAATTTGATTGTCTCTGATGGTTAAGTTGTTAGCACTATTAGCTAGATCAGAATCTAAATGTGCTATGTTTTCACTATGCTCTTTAGTGAAATTTTCTAGTGTGCTTTGTTGTTGAATCAAGGAAATAGCTTTAGTGATAATTGGATCCAATTCACTGATGAATTTTGAAAGCTTTAGCTTGTTAACTACCACTTCTTGGCTAATGTTCTCAACTAGTTTCTACTAGTACTTCTTGTCTGCTCTCTCTTCAATTACCTTCTCTGCATCAATTTTCTATGTTGTAATGGCTTCAGTGAGAATGGCTAGTTGATCAAGTATTGGTTTATTCTGATCAACATTAATATCAGGTACAATTTTGTGCAATATGTCCCTTTATGTTTCTAGTACCATGGAGTCTTGGTTCTTTTTCCTTAGCTTCTCTTGTAATGCCTTCCTTTGACATATTTCACTGTATTATTTCAATGCTTCATAATCAAGTTTAGTTGGGTCACATTTGGATATCTCAATAATTTCATCTAAAGTGACTTCCAAATTATTTTTCTTGGATTTCTTCTTCTTCTGTTGAGTTACACTGGAATGTAGAACCATTGCCAATTTCTCAGCTTTTTGTTCATTGTGCTTGATGAATTTATTTGTGGTGTTGCCTCCTTTTGCTTCTTTATTTTGGTGTTAGCTTGTTGATTTTTTGTAGACATCTCCACATTAACCTTTACATTATCGGTAGCAACTTTGTCGGTTTCATCAGGAGTTCCATCTTTAGGTTTATCTCCTTCATTGATCTCCTTAGCTTCATCTTTCTTTGTTTGTTCATCCATCTCAATTTTCTCTCCATCTTTTTGATTTGTATCTCCTCCTGTAACCTTGTCAGTTTCAGTCACAATGTGAGTGCCTTCGATGTCCTTTTGATCATTGGTGTTGTCTTTCTTTCCTTCATCCCCTGCATCCTCAGGAATACTTGAATATTTTTCAGGTGACTTGTCCATTTATAGAAAAATATTTATGGCTTGTATCAATACTGGCATGTTTCCTAGTATGTTCACTTATCCAGTATCAAATTTTGTGTCCTACTCATCGGTTGTGTCTTTGGTAACATTGACATCTTCATCTTTCTTTACTTCTTTTGGATCATCGATTATTTCAATGATTATATTATCCACAATATTTTCCTTGGTTTTTTAGGCCATGTGTCATCTGCAACATCCATATTTTTATTGTTGGTTGTGTCTTGTTCTTCCTTGTCTAACTCAACTAAAGTGTCATCTTCTACATCTTTTATTAATATCTTTTCTAGAGTTTCCTAATTAACATCTTTCTATTGTAGCTATTTCTTTGGGCTAGCTTCCTCAATAGGTTTATTGAGTATTTTACTCCATTTCCTATGGCTTTCTTTTTCAATCTCTATAAGCCTCCCTTCAAGAAATTTGGAGGCTCTCAACTTGGGTGAGAACTCCTTTCTATGGTTCTCCATCATTTCATCAATTTCTTCCTTCTTGGATTCATAAGGCATGAGAGTAAAAAGTAATATTTCTCTTATCTCTTTTTCATTCTTTAAGAGAAATGTCCATCTAGCATATAATTAGTCCAAGAGTTCCCTTGGTACATTATTACCTTCAAACTGAATTGGTACATACTTGAATTTATACATCTTTTCAATGATGACATCTTCAACTTTATTCTGACCTTCTGGATCTAGTTTCAACCATCTTGTAATATTAGAATCTATGATAGATCCTGAATTTACAATAGACTTACATACATCATCAATATTTTCTAGAATCTTAGTATTTTATATTTATATACCTTCATCTTGTTGGGTGTCCTCAATGTCTTCTCTAGTTCTGATGAGCTTTCTTATTCTTTTGTTTGACCCTCTTTTTGGTGTGGCTGATTTTCTCTTATAGGTTCTTACTTTTCTTTTCTTCAAAGGTGAAGGAATTGAATCCTTAGTTGTTTTTCTTCTTGTTCTAGAAGGATTCATGGTTCTTGGCTTCTTAGTTGGTGGAGGAGGTGGTGACTCTAACTTTGTGGCCTCAGAGTCATTCTTGTCTTTAGCTTCATTGATAGGTAGCTGTCCTTCGGTATCTTCATCCTTTTCAGCTTCTTCTTCCTATTTGGTTTCTTCCTCTATTGATGACAGTATTTTCTTGAGGTTCTTGACCATTTTGTCCTTTTTCCAGACAATTTTCTTTACAACCAATCTGGTTTTGATTCTTGATTTTTCTTTTTCATAAGTTCCAAACTTTTGTTATTTCTTGTCTAATGGTTCATTTATCAATGCATTGATTGCTTTAGATGCTTGATCAATATTTATCTCATATTCTAATGGTTGTAGCCATGTTTCCCTTAGTAGAGTAGGATTTATGTAAGTGTGGTCTGTATCAACCATGAAACATATTTCATCTTTGAACTTCTGAAATAGTTTCCCATGGATCCTTACCCTCTTCTGCATTTAGTCTTTGAATACAGTAAAGTATTCATCCATGATTGTTTCAAAATTATCTCAAAGTGAGGTTATGTGTTCACTGATCTACATGGTGACTGGTTTTGTGGTATCCCATTTGACATCTCCTACTGATGGAAGTGTGTCTTGAAAGTAGAAGAAAATGCATATGATAAGTGAGCCAAACTTACAAGTATTTGTCTTTGCATTCCTTATAGTCTTCAAATTCTCTTCTAACTAGTTCAGTAGAAGTTTAGATAAATCCAACTAAGTTCCTTTCTTCACAATCTTGTATATTATATCTACTACATTGGATGCTATGTTGTTCATCCTGCTAGCTTGAAATAATTTTTAGCCAAGGACACATGCTCTGAATTTCATCTCATCATCGGTAATAGTGGATACCTTCAATCCTTTGTCATCCCATTTCACTCCCATGTTCTTTTCAATCTCAGAATTGGGTGGGTGCTTCAATGCTTTTACCTTTTTGGATACAAGGTAACTGATGACTTCATAGATGCCATCTCGGGTTATCATTTTTAGTTCATCCAACCATAGTTTTTCATTGTGCATTCGGCTCAGTAATAATCGAATCCTTTCAATTTTGAATACCTTTAGGAATAGTAGGGCATTAGTGATCCCTTTCACCTTTATGTGTTTATGTTCATATTTTATGGTTCCAACTTCATTGCATAGCTTCTTGTAAGATTTTTCTACCTTTGAGTCACCGATTTATACAATCTTGCAGTAAATGTATGCTTGCACGTCTTCAATGAGAAAAACCCTAGCTCGTATTTGTGAGATTGCTCCATCATTGTCAGATTGTGAGGCAACCTCAGGGTAAATGTTGTAGTGTGGTTCCTCACATTCAAAATTCTTTTTGATCGTAAACTCATCCTTCTTGGTGTTCTTTTATTTGGTGCTCTTTCAAGCCATGGTCATTTTTCAGATTTAGGGCTTTCTGAGAAATGTGTAAAATATAGTTGTCGATTATCATAGAACTTACTGTTTACACGAGTAGTGATTTTTGATCTGCTAGGAGTACTCTATGTCAAGCTACAGTTTCTTTGTGATCCTATCATTGTTTGCACAAAATTCAATCTCATCACTCTACTCTGGTTGTGGTGAACAATGAGACCCTCTTGTTGCCTTTTTATATCTATTTTCCATAAAAAGTGAGTCATTAATGCTTATGTACTCCTCGGTGTGCGAAGATGAAGTTCATTGGTTAAGGCATTAACTTCTATTTTGTGTTAAAATGATATTTTGGGGTATTCATTATACCTCTTTCTTTTACCGACAAGTTTTAGTGTTGCAAACAACTTGTTTACTTTTCTTGGTTATCGACAAGTCTCAGTTTACACTAGAAACTTTTTTTTCTCATGTTAACTGATGATTCTCGGTAAGTGTTGGTAGTTTCAGCTTTGAGCGTATACCGATGGATTTTGGTATGTATGCCTGATAGCATAGCTATCACAAATTTTAACAAGTAATACCATGATTCATCTTTACTTATGCTAATTTGGCATTTTATCAAAATATTATGGAACTAATGTAAAATAATACATAGTTTAATGTAGTTCCATACTTGTTCTCCTTAGGTGGGGGTGCTAATGTCATCATATCTATTGGATGCGGTATCACCATTTTCATTGCTTAGTATAGCTTCATCATTGTTTGAAGCTCTTCTCCATATATTGTCTCTCATTCTCTGGATGTATTCAATGGTATTTCAACTGGGATATGTTATGGTCTTTGTCATTTGGTCTCTACAGTCTTTCTTGAGATGAGAAACTTTATGACAGTGTAAGAGTGTCATTCCAGGGTTAGTCCAACCTCTAGACTTTCTTGTCCACTATCTCATATAGTTTGAAGCAATGTGACCAAATATTCCACATGTTGTACAATTTTTTCAAGCATTGTAATCCAATACATACTGGTTACCGACTCTTTTTAGTTGATAAGGAGTATCTTGACCTTTAGGCTTCCATGCCTACCTTTTCATTTTTTAGCATTCAAGAGTTGTGTGCCCATTAATTTTGCAAGTAGGAAAATATTTGTCCATGTAGGTTTCCTTCTTTGGTTTTTTCATCTAAGACTTACATTCATATGCTTTATGTCCTTTCTTGTTACATTTATAATAGAATCCTATGAATGAAGATATAGATTTAGGAATACCTTTCATTTTTCCTCTGCATATATTTGATGTGTGGCTTTTCTTTTCATAGTGATTGCATTTCAACTTTCTTGGTCTTGGATTTTCATAAAAATTCTTTGGATCATCTTGATTTGATGATTCTCCATTCTGGGTAAAACCTAGATAGATGTTGTTGTTGACTCTTCATTGTCCTTCAAGAAAATCATCCATTATTTTATTGCTTTCTTCAGCTCTCTTGATAAATTCATTATGGTACTGCTAAATTCTTATTTCATGTTTCAACTTTACATTTTCATCCCTTAGCTCACTAATAGCTTCTATTCCTTCAATGAGTTCAACATTTATTCTTTCTTCCTCTTGAATTATATTAATAATTTGGTTTGTAATCTCATGGTGATGCTATGTAATTCTTTGTATTTCAGACTCTTTCTCTTGTAGCTTTTCTATAATCTTTCTTCTACCATCAATAACTAGTGTTCTTTCCTTTTCAGCTTGTCTAGCATTGTTCATGACATCAATCATCCTTACCATCTGTGTCTCTTGACCAATTTATAGATATTTCACTTGTCCAACTAGATGTTGATTGATTTCAGTTAGCGTTGTGATGCTTTCTTCTGATGTGTTTGGTGATTTTCTTGTAGTTGATCCTGAAGACTCAAAGAAATCTGGTATCTCTTCCCCATCATAATTTGTCTCATTACAGTGAGATGCCATAATCTTTCTTTCATCTAACAGCTATCTCATATTGATTCTAGCTTCTTTATACTACTCATAGAACATCTAAATTTCTATCTTCTTATTCTCAATATTTTTATGAAGTCTCTACTTCTCCATTGTATGATATTTTCTCTTAAGCCTTTAAGATTTTCCAAAGAAAAGACTTAGCTCTGATACCAATTGTTGGAATTAATGGGAAGTGTGTACTGAGAGGGGAGGGGTGAATCAGTACCTCTAAAAATTTTGTATCATTTTAATCAATTAACCTTTGTGTAATCAATTGTTTATCCAACCATTTGATCTGTACTATCTTGATGTAAGATATATCAATTCATAAACGTAACATACATGTGAACATTCTATTAGAACTTTTTCTTGTAGAATCAATATACAATAGTAAATGATTGACTCTTTGATTCCCAATTCAAATTCATAGAGTGAAAAGTTTAATTAACAAGGATAAAATCCTTCTACACTTTGGGCTCCACAAACCCAAGGCTGATGCACCTATCCTCAAATTCACTACTTCACAGGAAATCTTATGGTGGATCAAGGATTCTTAATCCTTCTTTTTAGGTCACTTGGATTAGGAAGGTTAACCTATGAATTAACTCTTTAAGGAATCATCACGATGAAATGTATTTTTCAATACACTTAGCTAGACATGTGTACTCTAAATAATAGAAAGTAAAAGATTATTCAATATTTGATTAATTTGATGATAACAACTACTCTTCAGAACTTGACTAGTGCCTAATCTTGGGCCATAGAGTCACAATGAATCATACATTCACTAGAGATAATTAATTGAAATATAGGTAAAATTTTAGATAGAATGCCTTAAAGACCATCCTCTCAATCTCAAACCCCTGTATCAAATTCTTGCATAAACCCTAACCCTCTGGAACTATTTTCAAGATTTAAACCCTCACTAAAAGAAACTCACAAATAAAAACACAGTTACCTAATAACTAGTACATTTAAAATGGCTTACAAATTAAACATATAAGAGAAGAATGTAAATGCAAAAAGATATCAATGATATGAGACAGGAAACTCCATTGTATTTTATTAATGATCTTGGTTTCAATACATTCAAATTGACTGAAATCTTAAAACTTAGGCACAATTCAAAAGTTTTCCTTGCAAATTTGATTTTACCATCCTTTACCATATGTTACAATTAGCTACTTATAGTGAGCATTATTCATCTTGGAATCCTTAGAGATCAAGGATGCAACAAGCTTCAGATGACTAAGCTAATCCTAAAGACACTAAAAGAAAAAAAATTCAGTTGATCCTTTTGGCCGTGGAAAGACAAAATATGTTGACAATAGAATTTGGTCTTCAATCTTCATCTAGCTAGCACCTTTGTCTATTGATATTCATAATAACTCAAGATAGTTGTAACGAGACCTAGTGACTTCCATTCTAGGCTAACCTACACTAGTATTTTAATTAGTCATTCTCCCTATGCTCTAAGATCAGGTGCAAGGTGTCTTCTTTACTTTGTATCTAGAATGTCTAAATCCATTTCCACATCCTTCTTTTTCTTGGGTTTTGTCAATGTGTCCCATGCTGTGACCTCTATGTCAGTTAGCTAGTTGAAGCTTTGAATGTTCTCTAGCTTTTTCTTCAACCTATCCCATCTAGAATTTCTTATGTTCTTAACATCTGTCAAGAACTTATTGAAGTTTGTTTCAGGCTTAAAGGCTTCATCCAAAATCTTGTTATATCTTTCCATATCAAGCTCGCCCTTGTCAGAGACATATATCTTTATTTGGCGTCACATTATCAAACTCAGTGATCCATGCCCCTAATGGCTTGATCTAGTTATCATCTGACCTAATTGATGGTACAAATATATTGTACTATGGCCCAAACATCTTAATTCTAGCCTCTATTTGATTCACTTTACCTTTAAAGAAAGATAAAGTGAATCCTATCTTCTCTATTTCATCTACTCTATTTCCTCTAAAACTTGGACAACTATTTCTGGTAGATTAGCTCTTAAAGATTGCAATGATGCCAACCTTTCAAAAATGCTAGTCATAACTGACCATGTAGCATAATAGTGGTTCAAAATTGTTACATAATTTCTAACCTCAACATGTAGCCCTGGCAGTTTTCCATAAGCACCAAATACTACATCTACCTTATCCTTCAAAATATTTATTCTATGCTGAAAAATGTTAAATAGGGAACTCATAATTATGATATTTTGCTCTTTGACAACCTCCTATGTTTCCCTTGCTGCCAACTCTATTTACACTTCAGCCTCAGCTGCCTCTTTAGGTTCTACAAGAGAAACCTAAGGCATTTCCATCAATTATTTTGTTAATTATTTAATAAGCTTGTCTTGATTATGGATCTATATTTTACACATCTCCCTATCCTTTAGAATAGCACTTGTTTTAGTTGTCAGTTTATTCAATTTTTCTAACAATTGGGCTGTTTTAGACTCATTGAGATGAGAAAAATGTGTGAGAACTTGGGAAATTTCCAAATCTTCTATGCTTTGGAGGGACCAAACAATTTGGTTGCAAACCTTTTTCTCCTTTATGATTACCACTGATTCCTTTTGATCCTTAGGGGCTAAGATCCAAATTGCTAGTTCCTAGGATTTTGGGTTATATAAAAATCTCATTACCATTTCACCCACCTTAACTTCTAAGGATAATTTCACATCAGGTTGCTTCCTGATTTGGTCTATGGTGAATGGAGAAGCAAGATCCTATTCTTCTACTAGAAACATCAGATTGGCTTTTACTATTTTTCAGGCCTCCTCAGGTGTCATTTTTCTGATTCAGGATCATAACCCTGTACCTCTTGCAAAGCTTCTTCTGTGACTAGTTCACCTCCTACCAATTGCAACTGTTCTTGCACTTTTCTGTGTTTGTTCCAAATGAGGAACTCTTTGAATTATTTTGTCTTGATGAAGTTATCATCACTCAAAAATTCATGTTGTTGGATTGTTCTTCCATCAGTGTAAGTTAGTAAAGGCAATTCAATTTCTTCCTGGGTGTCCTTTAACAACTTCTTACCTTGTCTGATCAGATTTTTGAGCTCATGATCATAGGCTCTATCCCCTAGGATTAGAGCACCTATTCTATTCCTTTTCTTCTCTCTTTTCTGAGAATGCTCCCCAAGTTCCACTTTTTGCCTTTTGAGTGGGGGCTCCTCTGTCACCTCAGCCTATGGGACTTGTATCAAATCGATAACATTTTGAGTTTGTTTTGCTTCTGCTGGTTGTTCTTCTCTCATTTTTTGATACTCATAAGAAGAGTATTCTTTCTTCTTCTTATCCTTTTCAACCAGTATATCTTCTAACTGATTACAGAATAAATTATGGGACTGGATCATTGCATCAAGCCTATCCATGTAGGGCATTTGTGGGAAAAAACCACCAAAGGTGTATCCATTTCTTTTCACTTGCCCCTCCAAGTCCATCAACTAATTGAACTTGTTTTCTCTTGTGTCAACTTCCTCACTCTCCATCATATTTCTAATGAGGTCCTCTTCCATGCAATGTTCATGCTCTTTATTATATGGAATGGAAGGGACAAGTAGTTTTCTATCACTCAGGATGAAACCCTCTATGTCCACATATATACACAGGGAAAAATTCATTCTATAATGGTTCATCCATGCATTTATCAGGTCTATAGCCCCTTTTCCAATTGTGAAACCACATACTTTGAATTGTCTTGGGGTAAATGTTCCCTTTTTGTGGGGAGCAAGATGTTCTTCATCTATCAAAATTAATTGCCTAATGAATTCCATGGTAGAAATCCTAGGTGGCACATGGAATGGGAGAATGTAGGGTGGGTATGAACAACCATATACCCTTATCATTATATAATTATTCTCATAGAAGAAATCACCCCAATTGTGATCTCTAGGCCATCTGTCTACATAATCACAAGGCCTCAATAATTGTAAAAACTTCACTAGCAGCCTTGTTTTGTCAACACCAATAGCCCTTAGAATTGGGTATATCATCCAGTTTTCAAAAGCACTAAAATCATTATCCCGAGTAGTATAATTCCATGCCCTTAACCAAAATTTGATTGGGTTGGGATGATTCTGAAAGAATCTCTATGGTCTCAAAATATCACAGTTCATCAAAGGGAAATTGTAGTACAAAATCAGATGCATTAATATTGAATACTGCATAAACTTTGGGTTTCCATCCTTCTCCTGAATCTGCACAAACCCTTCATGCATTCTATCTATTATGTACTTAATGTAGTCATAACTGGTGCTGATGTGAGGGATCTGCATGTCTAGAACAATCATGAGGATATCTGAACTAATCCTCTCAACTCCTTCATCTACTCCCAACACTCTATGTAGTGCATATACAATATACTTGATATAAAAATTCAAATCCTTGTAAAAATAAGGAATCTCCCCTGCGATAGGTGCAATATAATTTTTCATTTTCTTGGAGACATGATTATCTTTAATCAATTTTTTTTGCAACCCCAGACTCCCTGACATATCTGCTCTTCAAACTTAGCAAATTTATCTCCGTAGTCATAGGGTAATATACATCAAAGGCCTTAATGAAGGAGTTTCTATCTAGGTTTACCAAGGATCTCCCATCATCCTTTTTAATTACCTTTGTGAGGGGATCATATCTATTTTATAACTCAAGAATGAAGTCATCATCCACAAATACATTAGGAACTATTAGCTTAGCCAATCCACAGGTCCAAGGGTTTGAAATCGGGATAGCTTGATCACTATTTCTCCAAAAATAATTATACAAGGAAACTCCAGATGAACCTAGGGTCTTAGCATCCCTAATATATGATAAATCATGTAGATGGATGTTAGCACTTACCTTTCTATTTTGGGTAGACCACGGTAGAAATTGAATTAATTCATCAAAATAGTTCCTTTTCCTTTTTGTATCTTCTCCACTATCTCCACTTCGTCCACTGGTGGATGCCACACTGACTACCTAACTCATTTTCTCTGTTCTATTTTGATCACACTTCTTTAGTGATATTGAAACAAAAATCCTTCAAAGCCTCACTATAGAACTATCAACCACTTAATTCTCTATAGCTTTGAAAATTTGAACACTGCAACAGTCACCAATTCTAAATTTCAGATCAACAATACTGCCAATTTAAAACCCTTCCTTCAATAAAGGCTGCTTGAAAATCTCACTGCTCTTAGGAAATGCTGATCACACAGAAAAATTATGCATTGAAATCTTGAATTTTGTTGAAGTAAAATGACAATGGACATACTTACTTATAATTGTGAAATTAATGCTAACATCCCTTAAAGATTTACAGATTAAAAATCCATCACTTCTGTCATAAGTTTACACACTATAAAATAAATTCAATTCCTAGCCATAGCCTCTAAAAGTGATAGAAAATCAAATTCAAATGCGTTCCTTTTCTTAAAAACCTCATTAAATTCACAAAGTTCAAATTTTATTGTTTGTCCTTCAACTACTTTTCCACCGTGGCATTCATTCCTTACTTCTCATTGGCTATCCATTGTGACTTCTAGCAATGAGGAAAAGTCATCTTTTAACTCAGGTTCCTTTACAATGATCTCACGACTATGTATCTCCTTGTCAAGGGATGATTTCACTAACTATTGTTATCTCAAGAGATCAGGCGGCTGTAGCTCTTTAAAACTTCACTTTAACCTTAGGTTTCTATCTAGAGATTTAGTGAACACACCTTAATCTTTTTATCATTGCACATTTCTTTTATTTGATAATTCATTCAGAGACCTGGCGACTATAGTTTTATCTCATGATCACTGAATAATTTTTCATTTTAAACAATCATTTGGAAATTACCTGACTGTCGTTGATCCTCTCTCACCTTCATCCAACAGTTCTCACTAGGTCTCTTAATCTTTAACACAAACCCTAAATTCTTATGAGACTTGGCGACTGTAATCTCATTATCGTTGAATGCCATCTGGAGACCACATGAATAAATACTTAACAACTAATGCATACATTTTGAACATGTGTCTCATCCTGTTTTTGTCTCATGATTGTTAGATCTCCCAACTTTTAACTTAACTCATCTTTCTTCATGAGATTAGGTGACAATGTAACATAATAATTTAGATTTAACCTTGGTTGAATCAAGAGACCTTGTGACTGTATGAATTCAATGTTTCTTGATATTTTCTTACCTACAAAGTTTATCTGGAGATTTCTTGACTATCGTCAGATTAAAATTTTGATCAATAGTTGTCGTTACATCGCATGATTCATAACTTAACTCACTATTCATTAGGAGATAAAGTGACCAAAGGGAAAGTTTAACCGTTCACTTACTCATCAACCATAGATTAAATCTGGAGATGATGCAACTAAGTAATATCAAAGTCACAACAAGAATTTTCTAACCCATGTTAAATCTTGAGACAACTCGACTGACCACTAGATCAACCTTGCATCTGACGATTCTCACCTAGTCTCTTAATCTTTAACACAAACCCTAATTTCTTACAATACTTGGTGACTATAGTCTCTTGATCACTTGATATCTAACTCAACCCAACTTCCTTCATGAGATCAAGTGACAACACAAAATTTGAACTCTATCTTAACCTCACTTAAAGCTAGAGATTACACGACCATAGAGACCACCTTGAACTGCATCAGGTCCCACCATGGACATGTGGAACACTATCATAATAAAATTGATCACTGGTCATGGACTTAACCATGATCTAACTCTTCTTTAGACCACGGTCCACATCTAGTGATTAGGTGACTGAGTAATCTCAAAGTTGGGAGACAAATTCGCTAACCAGGCTTACATCACGAGACTTCTCGGCTACCTCAGGATCTTGATCTAAATCAACTATTGTCAGTTGATTGCCAGATCACATAAGGTATATTATTTTCTTACCGAGATCACCCAAATAAAGGGAATCACTAAGTCTCATAATGATAAAGAATATTCTTATTTTATAAGGAGACTTCACGACTAGCATAAGATAGGAAATACAACACATGCTTTAAGTGACATAAGTGGCTACAAAATGTAAGGTCAAATTAGAAGGGTTTTTCAATGAACTAGGGTTTTTATCCATTTTCAAGTAGAATTAATTAAGACTTAGGTTTTTTGACATCTCATTTTGATTTTTACCTAAAGACCACCAATTTCCAGAGGGACTTTAACAATTTTGAATATACTTTCAACTCAGAAGTGAGGACATGACTGAGAATACAAAAACCTATTAGGGAGGACCTCAAAACATGAAATATTACCAACACATTCGTAGAAACATTCATGAAATTAACTGCCACATAACACAAGATATGATATTGCAGAAAACTCTTGATAGGAAGTAAAAATTACGGTACGGATTGCACCCACAAAATATTCACTATCTACAGATTGGAAGGGGTCATTTAAGGCTTACAATTTGATCACTTCTGATGATCTACCCAGTTAAGAGAATCTGTGGAGAGATATTAAATTCTACTCAGATAAGAGCTTTTGCAATGCTGTTTAGTGTGCACTCGGTTAAGAGATTTATAGTTGGACTGTTAAATCCACCTTCCTTGAAATAATTTTTACACTTTGCTTCACTATTTGGAATGATAGAAAATTAAAATTTGACCTAGTATAGGTAATATCCTATTGTTGATAGAGATCCATTTAAGTTTACATGAATAAATATATCACCTAAGTGATTGAATAATACCTATGATACTCGGTAGCCTCTATTCTTTGTTCTTGCTAAGCAAATTCACCTTTTGCTATTCTGGTTCTTGAATCTTTCAATCTGATCCGTAGATGTGATTGTAGGATTTATTCATCCTCACTTCTATATTCACCCATGTATAATGAATGATTTCATCATCTATTTATAAGATGGATTGACTTCATTAAGTTTCACATAAAACAATGTTAACTCTAAGATCAGGTTTACAAATTTACCTTGATCTCCTAGTCTATGTGTTTTAAATCAGTTAGATTGACTAAAGCACTTACATTCATGTTCCTTGTCCCTACAGAAATGGTTTTAAAAACAAATCAAGATTCTATAAATTGAATAAGACTATTTTATCTGATGTGGAAGTTAGATATACTTTTTGTGGGTTGTAACAGACTTTCAATTTCTGACGGTTTATTATGCTCTTAAATTAGTTGAATATCTTTCAGGTTCCTTGCTTGAACTATTCTCTCAGTTTTCTCTTTAACTATCTCTTGGGTTGCACTATATCCTGCATGTTGGGTTCATCTTTATCCTTTCCACTTTGCATTTTTGGTGTACACACAAAATTGTGTCATCAGTTTTCTTTGTACTTAGTCATTTTTGGTGATCTCTTGTATCTTCATTTTTGGTTTTCTCTTTGTCTTGTCTTTTGGTAAATGCTTATCGAAAGTTTTTTTTACATACTAATGGAAAATTAGTGTCATCACTTTCTAGGATTTTTTGCAAAGCTTTTAGAAAGGATCTAAGATGATCTATGTATGTAAGAGGACTAGGATTAGGACCTATGCAAGAGAGACTATAATGAGGATTATGATAAGGCCTAAATTGCAAGGGACTTTTTGAAATGCAAATGCAAGGAAATTAGGACATGAATATGGAAAATGAAGACTATAACGCATGCCAAGAGGTTCCAAGTGAAAAGTTTAAGTTTCCATATGTTTACTCAAAGACAAGGTGTGTTTTGACCATTTGATTGTTTTTTAAGATAATTTGGAAAAAGTGTTCTTTAAGAAGAGTGTTTTTAAGATTTTGCCATTTTTATTAAAGTTTGAAACACTCACACAAGACACACAATTGAGAATGGTTGTTGTAAAAAGGAACAAACACACCACATTCTAAGGATAGCATGGACAATATTTGTTGAATCCCCACTTGAAGTGAAGTTCAACTGTGCTTAATAATAGCGGACAACATAGATGGTTGGAGGCATGGGATCCTCCTTACAGTGCAGTCACTTCTCAGGCACTCCAAGCTTCAAATCCCAAGGGTCATCACTTCCCAAGGGACTATTGTCTCGACTAATAGCCACCAAAGAGTAGGGCATCTTAGTTGGTTTCTGACCTTTCATGTCAATAGATAGAGGTTTTTTGGATACTACAACATGGTTTTTATTAAAGGCATCCATATAGCTGGTTATATGTGTGGCATATTAGCTCCATTATGGAGGCCTCCCAGCGTATAAAAGTTAAGTTCTATAGTTTTTTACGCACCACAAGGGTACTAAGGGAGATATTCTTCCTAATATAACATAATCAACACCTATTCACTATGAGATTAATCACAGTGACATCTTTTATATACTAGTTTTGAAGGGCTTGGCTTTGTCCTATTACTGGTTTGGCAATCCATTCTCACTGGATCTGTTAAAGTACTTGGGAGGTAGCAAAACTAAAGGATTTGCATGGATTTCTCTTTCACCCAAGATCTGTGAAGGTGAGGAGAGAGGATACATCTATACATTTCCTAGGGTTTAAAAAAAATAGAAGACACTTCAAACACATGAATGAAATGATTCATTTTAAAGCAGCAAGCTGAAGTATTTTCTAAGTACTAAAATCACACATTAAAGTTTTAGAAGACACACAAGGTCTTCTACAAATGTCCTACATCAAAATTTTTATAAGTATTTTTACTATTCATTCTTCATCCCATGATTGCCAAAATATTGCACAAATCATCAGTAACATAGAAATATAGTATACTAAGTGCAGAAATAGATTTTAGATTGGAGAAAATCATAAACTTGCATGAAAAACATCAATTTACCACCTATGCAGGAATAGGCTACTACCTGAGTAGAAGCTGGGTACCACCTGCGCAAAACTAGGGTACCACCTATGCAGAACTAGGCTACCACATGTGTAGAAAAATGCTACCAACTATGCAAATTTTGACCACCTGTACAGAACCTACAACCAAGTGTGCAACGACTGATTAGAAGCTTAAAAAGTAGTGAAAAATTGCAAAATCAAAGGTACTTTCCACATCTAAGAATATAAGAATATCAAAAAAACAACTAGGGTTCATTCCTTATGTCATTTATGACTTATTTGAAGAGATTTAAATCAATTTAAAAACCCTAATTAGCTTTTGTGTTCATTAAACTGATTTGGGAACACCTTAAACAAGAAATCTGCATTTGATCCTAAACTAGTTCAAAGCTCATTTTATCTTCCCAAATCAGGTGTGCATGTTCATTTTAGGTTCCTTATCAACTTAAAAAACTTGATTTTTCATAATGTATTCGATTAGAACCCCTAGTTAGGCTAGATTTTAAATTTGATTAAAATCATAAAAACTTTGATTACATGCAACCCTAAACTAGGTGAAGATCATTTTAAGAGCTCAAATCAGATGTGAGAGTTCATTTTAGGCTTGAAAATTGAAATGTGAGGTTCATTAACCAAGATAGGGTTCATTTTCATTGTTTAGGATCCATTTTAATCTTATAATAGATGAAAACCAGAAAAGAAAGCATGAAATGCAGAAGTGCTTCCTAAACTTGCAGATGTTGATCCTAAACCCTAAACATGGATCCTATTTGACCTACTCTATAGCTAAGCAACCAACTACTCAGATCTAGGTGCTAGGTGTGTAGGTATGGGTCCCAACTGTGCAAGACTTGCAACCAACTATGTAGGACTTAACCACCTATATAGAACCTGTAACCACCTACACATAACCTATAACCACCTGCGCAAAACTCTTCCAGAACTTGCAAAATGCAAAAAAACACTACAAAATTTATCATTTAGGCATGTTTCATGTCAGGTTCACCAAAAAAAGACCATAAAAATGCATGAGAAGAATATCAAGGTAACCACAAACCCTAAAAATTATGATAACCTATCAAATCTAACATTAGAACCACTTAAATAGGAATTCACAAACAATATACAATAAAAACATAAGAACTTCGTTCAAATGATGCTCAAATATCCTCCTTTATTCTCCATAAAGGTAGATTATGTTTCTCTTTGACAATAACACAATTGCACAAAGAACTTGAAAGCACAAATTGAAAGTGAGAATACTAGGAGAAAGTGGTTCTTAACATTGAATGAGAGGATTGCATCTGAATTTACAGAAAATGAGGAGTAATTAGGTGAATTAGAATGCTTAAATTCAATGCACAATAGAGGGAAAAGAAGGTAGGATTTTTGAAGCACGATTAGGGGGAAATTGAATAAGGAGATATTGAATATATATGGGAGATATCAGGAAGCGCCTTAATAGGGATGTGAACCACAATTAAGGGATATGACAAATTAGGTGACATTAGGAGGATTTAATTCAATAAATAAACCAATATTCGTCACAAATAAAAATTAGCATTTATGAAATTATAAAATCCCATAAATTACTATTAGCCAATTAATTAATTAAAAATTAATTAATTGAGAAGACTTAGGATAAGAATGAATAAATATGATTTATTCATAAAGAATAGGGACAAACCCTAGGTTATTCATCCGAAGAGGATAGATTAGTGAATTATTGGCCAAATTGAAGGTATTAATGCACAATTGGTTTGATTTTGATAGTATTGATAGGGATTAGGATCAATTCCAATGATTTTGGATTAGTTTAGGAAATCACAAGGCATCGACGAGCTTTGAAAATACTCTCGCAATAATGATTGGGAATTATATAATGGCATTAATGAACTTGGATGATGCCAGAGGATAAATAAAGATAAGGAGACATCGATGAAATTGAAAAATGCTCCTTAAATGTGAAAGTGACAGCGAGGCATTGATGAACTTTGACAATGCTCTCAAAATGATGATTGATGATGAAATATCATCGATGAACTTTGACAATGCTATTGGAGGCATTAAATGATAACAAGGCATCAATGAACTTTGAAAATGTTATTGGATGAATTAAATGATAATAAGGCATTGATGAACTTTGACAATGCCAGAGGATTGATTGAAAGATATTGATAATACATTGGTATGATTTTTGAATCAAATGAGTTTTGAATGATCTTGGATTAATTTAGGAATATTAGGACTTGGTTGGACTGATTTAGGAAAATGATCAATTTCATTAAAATGAGAGAAATGTTAATAATTGATGACATGGAAGAATGACACAATATTAGTGAATGATAAAGATCAAACACATAATATATAATATATATTAAAAAAGGGTCATAGGCAATGAACCATTTTTAGGTATCTACATTTTGCCCTTGTTTGAGACAATGTGATTATGAGCATTGACTCAAAGAATAATTAAGAATCATGCCCCAATGGATCGACAAGATGTAGGTAGGAAATTTTTTTGAATCAAAATTCTCCTCGCTATCACATTCACATTTCAGGAGCATTGTCCAAATTCATCGATGTCTCCTTTCACATACCAAGAAGGTAGCAAAAGACGAACATGAATGCCTATTATGAACATTTTACACCTATTCTCCATATAGGTAGATTATGTTGCTCTTTGAAAATAACACAATTGCACAAAGAATTTGAAAGCATGTTTTAATGTGATTTTCTTCAAGATTCTTTGAAATAATGATCATAATCGCACTGTATCAAAGAGGGGCAAAATGTAGACACCTAAAAATGGTTTGATCCTGCTAGTATACGTGTTTTAACATTTTTAGCATTACAATTGAAATGTTCCTTTGTGACCTAATTATTCCTCTATGTTGTGCATATGATCTTTCTTATATGACAACATTATGACTTTCATCGATGATTGAATATTGAAAAATTGTTTAATTATTTACTAATATTTCTACCCTCTTTATCAAATCTATCATTTTCCTAATCGATTCTGATCAATCCTAAACAGATCCTATTCAATCCTAAACTGATCCTATTTGATCCTAAACTATTCCAAATCATCCTAAATGAATTCAAACCTATTCTTTTCTATTCCTAATAATTTTTAGAATTGTTTGGACTTGTTCCAACCATTTTGGGGCATTGTCAAAGATTATCAATGCCTAATTAACCCAATTTTAATATCGATCAAATCCTTTTCTAAATGTAATCAATCTTGTCATCATTCTAGGAGCATTTTCCATGTTTGTCAATGCTTCATATCTTTTTAATCAGCTATTTGATAACATTGTCAAAGTTCATCGATGTTATCATTATCAATCTATCATTATGAATTCAATAGTGTTGACAAAATTATCAATAATATTTTTGATCATTATTATTTTAGGAACATTGTTCAAGTTCATAGATTTTTCCCCATTTCTATTTCAATCCTATGGCATCATTATAGTTCATTGGCACTATTCAATCATTTCCAAACATCATTATTCAGACGCATTGTCAATGCTCATCATTGCCTCGTGATTTCCTAAACTATTCTAGAATCCTCAAAATTGATCCTAATTCTTATCAATATTATCAAAATCATTTCAATTCAACATTACTACCTTCATTTTGATCGATAATCCACTAATCTATCCTCTTGGGATGAATAGACTATAGTTTTTCCCTATGTCCTAATTGAATAAATAAATTGACTTTATTTATTCCATATTTCCTAAGTCTTCAAAATTAATTATTTTTTAATTAATTAATTGCCTAATTCCAATTTATGGGATTTTCTAATTTCATAAATACTAATTTTGAGTTGTGAGGAATATTGCTTTATTAATTGATTAAATCCTCCTAATCTTACCTAATTGTCATATCCCTTAATTGAGGATTCACATCCCTATTAAGGTGCTTCATGATATCTCCCATATATCTTTAATATCTTCAATATTTCTTTATTCAATTTCCCTCTAATCGTGCTTCCAAGAATCATACCTTATTTTCCCTCCATTATGCATTTATGGATTCTTATTCACCTAATTTATTCTCATTTTCTATAAATTGAGATGCTTTCCTCTCTTTCAAGTTTGAACCACTATCTCCTAGTATTCTCATTATCAACTTGTTCTTTCAAGTTCTTTGTGCAATTATTTTATTGTCAAAGAGAAACATAATCTACCTCTTATGGAGAAGAAATGAGAGCATTTGAGAAACATTTGAAGGGAGTTCTTGTGTCTTTGTTTCATATTATTTGTGAATTCCTATTTCAATGGCTCTAACGTTAGATTAGATAGGTTAGAATATTGTTTAGGTTTTGTGGTTACCTAGATATGCTTCTCATGCCTTTTTATGGTCTTAAAATATGCAATATCTTTTTGTTGAGCAAAGAGAGAGAGTTGTGAACACAGTTTTGGATGCGATATGCGAATGGCAGAGAAGAGTATAATAGAGATCATTGAAGAACTATGACTGGAACTATCTAAGCATTAAAGATGCTTGTTTTGTTCATTACTAAGAACATTTTGTAATGAAACTATATTGTAAGAGTTGTATTCTCAGTTGGCCCCTAACAGGGTGTTGTATACCTTTAACAGGGTTGTTATTCCTCTAACAAGGAAATGTATTATGTAATATTTAGCTCCTAATAGGGCTAGGTGATGCAGAGGGTTTGATAATATAGAGCTTTTCCTCACTCCAAGGTGCTTATTTGACTAACCCAACCATCCAATGGTTGTTCTTTTTTGGATATTCCTTCAATTGAGATCTCCTAAACCCTCTCTACCAACTTCTCCTTCAAGGTATAGTTGGTTTTTAGAAGATTCCAAGATTTCTAAGCTCAACTAGTCCAACTAGTTAACCAAAAGCCTAGTTTCCTCCACTATAAATCCACCTAGAATGTCAATCCTCTACCTAGGATCTTCCCACGCATTCAAAAAGACTCTTAACACACTTCTTGACCCATTCTTGGTCATTTTGCACTCATTCCAAGACTCCAAGACTCTTTACCAATCCATTTGGTCATTATTTCACTAGGAGGCCTAATTGCTGAATTCCTAGTAGGTCTATTTCCACCAATTTTGGCCAAATGCTCCCAAAATATCCAAATTAATCCACAAACAATCTTGAAAATCTTCAAGAAATCACCCAAACCCATTAGAATCCAAAACCCTAATATTTGAAAGCACCCAAAACCCTAGTCTTTTGCAGGCCCTAGATTATAGCCTATTAATTAGGCCTCTAGACTAGTCAACATGAATAATTGTTAAACTTGTCTCCAATCTTTGATTAACCTCCTCTCACATTTGAATCCTTTTAGGAGACTATCCATTTCATCTAAAAATGTGATTAATTTTTTCACAAAAGGTCATGGGTGCTCGATCAAATTCTTTCTTCTCCCTATCCTGGCTCACCTAGATTCACCAGTCAGCTATAGAGTTTCACTTTTGGCCTATCTATAGACTCTAACCCTACTTCCCCCATGGTTTCAGTCAATTCTACCAGAGAGTTCTTAGGTTAGAGCCATTTCTAGCTAGGTAGCACTGTATTGTCTCTGTCAGACCAGTGACCTATAAAATCCTCTCACTCTACACAAAAAACACTTGAAATCAAACTATCTACTAAACATGAAAGATGAAAATAAACACTACACTTACATGGAGCCAGATCACCTATGCCAATCCGTACACAACTATACAATAGAAAATATATAGTACAAATTATTGAAACACAGATACAATCATCTATATAAGGGTGTCAGATGTAAATGTTTCAATCCAAAATCTCATTAACCTTCTCCAAACATCTAATCATTCTCATATCCTGAGCATGGGGTAGTTACAACAAATCTAACTACATTTTTCTGGAAATACAATATTAGGAAAGCAAGATCCTAAGAGGAGTGGGGGGTGAATCAGATCTTGAACTTTAATCACTTTAAAACAAACTGATCCACAATCATATAAATATCTAATCAATCTACCATCCAGTAGAATACATGACAGTAAATGAATAACACAATACACAGAATTTGGTAGCCCAGAAACCTAAATAGGTAAAAATGGGGTGGGGATGACACCCACAAATTCTTCACTACTGCAGCAACAAAGTGTGTCTATTAGGCCTACAATAGTTTGATTACAATATGAAATCTACTTGGTTAAAGGTCTACCTGGTTAAGAGCTTTAGATCATTACAATCTACCTTGTGAAAGGATTTCAACTTACAGTAAATTAAGCACTCTATTAAGAAATTTAGAAAGGTCTACTATAACCACTCTATTAAGAGATTTCACCTGATACACTTGTTAGAATGTCTCAAGATATGATCCTTTGATATGCACTCTGATGCTGATAACGAATCTCCTCTTTATGATACCTTTTATGATCTTCTAATCTGATTTGGCCTTACTCTGCTACACACTGCTCTTCTACTCTGCTAGATCTATGATTCTTATCAAAACAACCCTTCACACATCTCTCATGTATGTATGCACCTTCTCTCTATGCTCTCCAATCATTCTCACTCATAACTAGGGTAAGAAGCAATCTTATTAAACACTTTGAATCTAGCAAATAGATCTAGATCAACGATCAAAAATAAAACTTATGCCTCCTAGGCATTCCAATTTTTTGATTGGCTTCATGTCACACATAGGATAAAACAATTCAATGCATAATTAACTCCATAGGGAATATTAAATGCTTCACATCTATTGACCCAAAACACCCATAAGTCGGCCCAACCATATTACCTTAAATTTTGTGTCATATCTGACATGTATGCAAAATTGTCTTTCTCAACACTTAAGTCTATGATGCTCGGCACTGAATTTCTAGATAGCTCAGCATCTATGATATGTTCTTCTTGGAAACGACTTGTCGGGTAGCTCGGCCTATACTATTTTAGCTTGGCCGCAGTGGCAGCCGACCAAAAGTGCCTGAATAAATGACTAAGTGTGGACACTAAATGATTAATGAAAACTTAGAGATTAACAATCTCCCCCTTTGATATTTAGTAGAAAAAAATACTTATCATCTCTTTTACATCCACAAAACTACC